>JAZDUH010000105.1:5470000-5709037 GCA_036419115.1 Scarus forsteni
GAGATTGAAATTGTCACTGCACCTTGTCCGCAGTGCGTTTAAAGGAAGGAGAGGCATTCATTTGATTGGTGGTCACACTCAGCTGTGTTAAACCCACTCACGCCTCGTCTCCTCCCTCTCTTTTGCATTTGCGTGAAGGGGAGGGACGGAGGCGTGGGTTCACCTGATAGAGTTAAGTCCACTGAGAATAACGCGTGTGCATACTGACTTCACACAGAGTGCTCAAGCTGCAAAGACGGCCAATTATTACACCTTGAGGTGGACGGATAGTCCGCGCCTTTCCTTGAAAAGTTTACAAAACTTTTTTTCTGTGAACATTGTCTCAGCTCTTGTCATAAGATTTTTCTTTTTAATATATATTTGAGCATACATAATTATAACCAAAGACATTCAAAATGCTGTTTTGCACATAATCGATACACAGCCTTGCTTCTCTTTAATACTGTGCTATCCACAGGGTGGAGTCCACAGTGATATTTAGGGCCCGAGCCGCGACCCGTAGGGGTCGGCGAAGGCCCTATTGTAATCGCTCGGATTATTATTAGGGCCCGAGCCCGACCCGAAGGGCCGGCGGCGAAGGCCCTATTGTAATCGCTAGGATTATTAGGGCCCGAGCCGCGACCCGTAGGGGTCGGCGAAGGCCCTATTGGAATCGCTCGGATTATTAGGGCCCGAGCCGCGACCCGTGAAAGGCGGCGGCCCTATATTATTATTATTATTATTCTTTTGCCTGTTTAACCCCAAATTGCGTGCCTTCAACTTGAGATAAACGCGAACGCGCCTAGGCCAAAAAATTAGTCCGCCCGAAAAATTTATGAATCCAGTGTTTGCACAAAATAATGTGCACCATAGCGCCCCCTAGTGGCTTTAAACTGCAGCCCCTCCGGCTACTTTCACGTCTTCACCTGAAATTTTTAGGGCATAAGTATCATGACCAGATCTACAATAAAGTCTCTTATGACCATGGTCAATTCCGAACAGGAAGTTCGCAAATTAGCGTTGAGGATCGCGTTTGGGCGTACGTATTTGAACGAACTCCTCCTAGGGTTTTTATCGGATCAACTCCAGATTTGGATTGTGTATACCAGACACCTTGACGATGAAAAGTTATTAAAAGATTTTTCGTAGGTCAATGGGTGTGGCCAGAAACCACGCCCAAATTTGACAAATTTTTCACTAACTCCGATTTGCACCAAAATTTTTTGGGCATAATCCCCAGGCCAAGCCGATCACAAATATATAAATTGTCATTGCGATTTCCGAACAGGAAGTTCGTAAATTTACGTTGAAATTCCGATTTTTGCGATTCTAAGGCTCGCATTTGAACGAACTCCTCCTAGGGTTTTTATCGGATCAACTCCAGATTTGGTTTGTGTATACTAGACACATTGATGATGAGAAGTTATTAAAAGATTTTCCGTAAGTAAATGGGCGTGGCCAGGAAGGACGCCCAAAGTTGACCATGTTTGGAAAACACGTAAACCTTAATAACTCTCTTGTACAATGTTAGATCCGGACCAAAACATGTACACATATTCACTGTCCCTGCCTGAGTTCATCTATATGCTTTGTTTCACTCTCAAATATAGCGCCCCCTGCTGGTAACAGGAAGTCTGATGTTTAACTCGATCATTAAAATCTCCTCTGTTTTTCAACATATTTTTATTTAAATATACTCAGAAAGGGTCTTCCCATCTTCATGAAGCACCAGTGTTGAGGTTGTGTCCTGAGGTGAAACGGTCTGGCAATGGCGAAGCCTCAAAGTTTTTTAGGGCCTGAGCCCGAAAGACCTAATCGGCCAGCGAATTCCCACCCATTTTAGCCCAAAATTGTGTGTGTTGCACTTGAGATAAACACGAACGCACCTAGCCCCAAAATTTAGTCATGGCGAAAAATTTATGATTCCAGTGTTTGCACAAAAAAATTTCCTCCATAGCGCCACCTAGTGGCTTAAAACTGCAGCCCCTCCGGCTACTTTCTCGGATCGACCTGAAATTTTCAGGGCATAACTATCATGCCCGGACCTACAAAAAAGTCTCTTACGACCACCATCAGTTCCGAACATGAAGTTCGCAAATTAGCGTTGAAAGTCGCGTTTTGGCGATTTGCAGGGTACGTATTTGAACGAACTTCTCCTAGGTTTTTTAACGAATCAACTCCAGATTTGGAATGTAGATACTAAACACATTGACGATGAAAAGTTATTAAAAGATTTGTTGTAGGTCAATGGGCGTGGCCATAAACCACGCCCGTTTTGGACAAATTTTTCTCAAACTCCGATATGCACGAAATTTTTTTTCGGCATACACACCAGGCCAAGATGTTACAAATATATTTAGTTGTCTTAGGAAATTTGGAAAAAGAAGTTCGGAAATTTACGTTGAAATTCCGATCTTGCCGATTCTAAGGCTTGCATTTCAACAAAATCCTCCTAGGGTTAGGGTTAGGGTTAGGGTTAGGGCTAGGGTTGGGGTTGGGGTTGGGGTTACGTTTTCTTTTTGGTTCCCTGCCAAAAATGTTGGGAGACTTGTTGTCCATCCGTCTATCTGTCCGTCTGTCCGTCTGTCTGTCTGTCTGTCTGTCTGTCTGTCCATCTGACAGTCTGTGAACAAAATAACTCAAAAAGTGGATTTGGATCAAATTTTCAGGAAACGTTCAATATGGGAAAAGGAACAACTGATTCGATTTTGTTGTTGATCCAGATAAGCGTCTGGCAGCCATAGCAAAAAAAGTGATTTTTGTGAATAACTACAGAACTAAAATAGATATTATGAATCCAGTTGCCAATGGTATGTTTTCATGGACAAAGAATCTAAATATTTAGGTGAAAAAAAGGTAGGACTAATATTTATGTTACAAATCACAATATGGCTAAGGACTTTTGCGCTGGCGGAGGTTCCAATGCTTCACAACAACAGTATTTGGCGGAAGCAATATGCGGCAGTAGCGACACAGCCCAGTGGGCGCATGGGGGCGAGGGCCCGATCATCGCCGCTTGCGGCTTTAATTATTATTATTATTATTATTCTTCCGCCACTTTAACCCCAAATTGCGTGCCCTCAACTTGAGATAAACGCGAACGCGCCTAGGCCAAAAAATTAGTCCGCCCGAAAAATTTATGATTCCAGGGTTTGCACAAAATAATGTGCGCCATAGCGCCCCCTAGTGGCCTTAAACTGAAGCCCCTCCGGCGACTTTCAAGTATCAACCTGAAATTTATATGGCATAACTACAATGCCTGGACCTACAAAAAAGTCTCTTATGACCATCGTCCATTCCGAACAGGAAGTTCGCAACTTAGCGCTACATGTCGCGTGTTGGCGATTTTCAGGGTACGTATTTGAACGAACTCCTCCTAGGGTTTTTATCGGATCTACTCTAGATTTGGATTGTGTATACAACACACATTGACGATGAAAAGTTATTAAAAGATTTTGCGTAAGTCAATGGGCGTGGCCAGAAACCACGCCCCAATTTCACCAATTTTTCACAAACTCCGAATTGCACGACATTTTTTGGGCATAACCACCAGGCCAAGACCTTTCCAAACATATATAATTGTCTTGGGAATTCCAAACAGGAAGTTCGTAAATTAACGTTGAATTTCCGATTTTCCCGATTTTAAGGCTCGCATTTGAACGAACTCCTCCTAGGGTTTTTATCGGAACAACTCCAGATTTGGATTGTGTATACTTCACACATTGACGATGAAAAGTTATTAAAAGATTTGTCCTAAGTCAATGGGCGTGGCCAGGAAGGACGGCCAAAGTTCAGCATTTTTGAAAAACACGTAAACCTTAATAACTCTCTTGTAATATGTTAGATCTGGACCAAAACAAGTACACATGTTCACTGTCCCTGGCTGAGTGCAACTGTATGCTTTGTTTCACTCTCAAATATAGCGCCCCCTGCTGGTAACAGGAAGTCTGACGTTTTACTCGATCATTCACATCTCCTGCATTTTCCAAGATTTTCCTTTCAAGTATACTCTGAAAGGGTCTTCACACCTTCAGGAAGTATCAGTGTTGAGGTCGTGTCCTTAGGTGAAACGGTGTGGCGATAGCGATGCCTCAAACTTCACTGATCGCCATGAACCTGGAAATCACTCTAACTCCTTCATTTAAGGTCCAGTCTGCATCAAAATCCACAAGCATGATCAAGGTCTACCTCCTAACACATCTATAAGCTCAATTCTCTGCTACGGCAATCTCACCAAGCTCCAGAAAATACATAAATTGCATATGTATGTTATAAATAATCTAATCTCCCCCAAATTCAACTCACATGATCACAGTTCCACTCTGGATTTATTTCTTAAATTTAAACATATATTTGGGTGATAGTAATAGCACCATCTAACAGACACCAGCAGTGTTTATGCCTAAAACACTTTTAAACATGCTTTAAATCATCCTGATTGTGGAAGGAAGCTTTCCTCCGTCCCCTTCCCCCTGCTCCTCAGACTGAGCTGAGGTTACCTCACATGCTAATTAGCCCACCCCCTTCTTCACCCCACACCAACCAACCTCAGGGTTCTGTCAGTCATGCTCCCACCTCCCTGCTTACAGTGAGAAACCATAGATTCTTGACATGTCATCCTCTTTATTTAATGTTCTCTGTTTACTACAGATGCTTCATATTGATTTTATGTTCCATAAAATGTTGTTTTCTAGCTTATTTAAATGTTGTCCTTTAACTTTTATCTTCGTTGGGATGTCAACACACAGCATGTAGACAAGTCCACTCAGGGACTGACAGTATTTTCTCAGGCTCTGTCTGCATGTTTGTGTGTGTGTGTGTTTGTGGCTATTTGCTGAGACAGGTATTGTTTCACATGAAGTGCCTGCCACACAGGAACAGTGCAGCCCACTGGGCATGAGCTGTGGTTTATATCTCAAAAACCTGCTTGCATGTGGTGGCAGCAACATGAAGCGGTTGTGACATGTGGCGCTAGCATCATTTGGCGGCACCAACATTTAACAACAGCAGCATTTGGCAGAAGCAATATGAGGCGGTAGCGACGGGGCCCAACGGGCGCATGGGGGGCGAGGGCCCGATCATCGCCGCTTGCGGCTTTAATTATTATTATTATTATTCTCCCGCGAGTTTAACCCCAAATTGCGTGCCCTCAACTTTAGATAAACGTGAACGCGCCTAGGCCAAAAAATTAGTCCCGCCGAAAAATTTATGAATCCAGTGTTTGCACAAAAAAAAATGCGCCACAGCGCCCCCTAGTGGCATTAAACTGCAGCCCCTACGGCAACTTTCACGGATCGACCTGAAATTTTTAGGGCATGACTATCATGCCCGAAGCTACAAAAAAGTCTCTTACGACCATCGTCAATTCCAAACAGGAAGTCCGCAAATTAGCGTTGAATGTCGCGTTTTGGCGATTTCCAGGCTACGTATTTGAACGAACTCCTCCTAGGGTTTTCATCGGATAAACTCCAGATTTGGATTGTGTATACTAGACACCTTGACGATGAAAAGTTGTTAAAAGAATTTTTGTAGGTCAATGGGCGTGGCCACAAACCACGCCCAAAATTGGTAAATTTTTCACTCACTCCGATTTGCACGAAATTTTTTGGGCATAACGCCCAGGCCAAGTCGATCACAGATATATAATTTGTCATAGGGAATTCCAAAGAGGAAGTTCGTAAATTAACGTTGAAATTCCGATTTTTGCGATTCTAAGGCTCCCATGTCAACGAACTCCTCCTAGGTTTTTTGTCTGATCAATTCCAGATTTTGTAAGTGAATACTACACACATTGAGGATGGAAAGTTGTTAAAAGATTTGTCCTAACTCAATGGGCGTGGCCAGGAAGGACGCCCAAAGTTCACCATTTTTGGAAAACGCGTAAACCTTAATAACTCTCTAGTAATATCTTAGATCTGGACCAAAACAAGTACACATGTTCACTGTACGTGCGTGAGTTAATCTATATGCTTTGTTTCACTCTCAAATATAGCGCCCCCTGCTGGTAACAGGAAGTCTGATTTTTTAGTCTTTCATTAAAATCTCCTCTGTTTTTCAACATTTTTTTCTTTCAAATATTCTCAGAAAGGCTCTTCACACCTTCATGAAGCATCAGTGTTGAGTTTGTGTACTGAGGTGAAACGGTGTGGCCATGGCGAAGCCTCAAACTTCACTGATCGCCATGAACCTGCAAATCACTGTAACTCCTTCATTTAAGGTCCAATCTGCTTCAAATTTCACAAGCATGATCAAGGTCCACCTCCTAACAGATCTATAAGCTTGATTCTCTGCTACTCCAGTCACTACAAGCATTAGATATGTCATAAATTACATACGTGAGGTGGCAGCAGCATGCAGTGGTTGCGACATGTGGCGCCACCAACATTTAGCGGCACCAATGTTTCGCAACAGCAGCATTTGGCGGCAGCAATATGCGGCGGTAGCGGCAGGACCCAACGGGCGCGTGGGGGGCGAGGGCCCGATCATCGCCGCTTGCGGCTTTAATTATTATTATTATTAGGGCCCGAGCCGCGACCCGTAGGGGTCGGCGAAGGCCCTATTGTAATCGCTCGGATTATTATTATTATTATTATTATTCTTGCTCCTCTTTAACCCCAAATTGCGTGCCCTCAACTTGAGATAAACGCGAACGCGCTAGGCCAAAAATTTGTCGCGCCGAAAAATTTATGAATCCAGTGATTGCACAAAAAAAAGTGCGCCATAGCGCCCCCTAGTGGCCTTCAACTGCAGCCCCTGGGGCTACTTTGAAATATCAACCTGAAATATTTAAGCCATAGCAATCATGCCCGGACCTACAAAAAAGTCTCTTATGACCATGGTCAATTCCGAACAGGAAGTTTTGAAATTAGCGTTGAATTTCGCATCTGGCCAATTTTCAGGGTACGTATTTAAACGAACTCCTCCTAGGTTTTTTATCGGATCAACTCCAGATTTAAACAGTCCATACTAGACACATTGACAATGAAAAGTTATTAAAAGATTTTTCATAACTCAATGGGCGTGGCCAGAAACCACGCCCAAATTTGACGAATTTTTCACTAACTCCGATTTGCACGAAATTATTTTGGGCATAACCACCAGGCCGAGACCTTCACAAATATATATAATTGTCATAGGGAATTCCAAACAGGAAGTTCGTAAATTAACGTTGAATTTCCGATTTTGGCGATTCTAAGGCTAGCATTTCAACGGACTCCTCCTAGGGTTTTTATCGGATCAACTCCAGATTTGGATTGTGTATACTTCACACATTGACGATTAAAAGTTATTAAAAGATTTTTCGTAAGTCAATGGGCGTGGCCAGGAAGGACAGCCAAAGTTTAGCATTTTTGGAAAACACGTAAACCTTAATAACTCTCTAGCAATATGTTAGATCCAGACCAAAACATGTACACATGTTCACTGTCCTTGCCTGAGTATATCTATAAGCTTTATTTCACCCTCAAATATAGCGCCCCCTGCTGGTAAAAGGAAGTCTGTTGTTTTCCTTGATAATTAAAATCTCCTTTGTTTTTCTACATATTTTTTTCAAATATTCTCAGAAAGGGCCTTCACACCTTCATAAAACATTAATGTTGACGTCGTGTCCTCAGGTGTAAGGGTGTGGCCATGGTGAAGCCTCAAACTTCACTGATCACCATGAACCTGGAAATCACTCTAACTCCTTCATTTAAGGTCCAGTCTGCATCAAAATCCACAAGCATGATCAAGGTCTACCTCCTAACACATCTATAAGCTCAATTCTCTGCTACTGCAATCTCACCAAGCTCCAGAAAATACATAAATTGCATATGTATGTTTTAAATAATCTAATCTTCCCCAAATTCAACTCACATGATCACAGTTCCACTCTGGATTTATTTCTTAAATTTAAACATATATTTGGGTGATAGGAATAGCACCTTCTAACAGACACCAGCAGTGTTTATGCCAAAAACACTTTTAAACATGCTTTAAATCATCCTGATTGTGGAAGGAAGCTTTCCTCCTCCTTCCCCTGCTCCTCAGACTGAGCTGAGGTTACCTCACATGCTAATTAGCCCACCCCCCTTCTTCACCCCACACCAACCTCAGCGATCTGTCAGTCTTGCTCCCAGCTCCCTGCTTAGAGTGAGAAACCATAGATTCTTGACATGTCATCCTCTTTATTCTCTGTTTACTATAGATGCTTCATATAGATTTTAAGTTCCATAAAATGTTTTCTAGCATATTTTTTTATTAAATGTTGTCCTTTAAGTTTTATCTTCTTTGGGATGTCAACATATAGCCTGTAGACAGTGCACTCAGGGACTGACAGTATTTTCTCAGCCTCTGTCTGCATGTTTCTGTGTGTGTGTGTATGTGTGTGTGTGTGTGTGTGTGTGTGTGTGTGTGTGTGTGTGTGTGTGTGTGTGTGTGTGGCTTTTTGGTGAGACAGGTATTGTTTCACATGAAGTGCCTGCGACATAGGAACAGTGATGCCCAGTGGGCTTTAGCTGTGTTTTTTATTTCAAATACCTGCTTGTAAGTGGGGGCAGCAACATGCAGCAGTTGGGACATGTGGTGCCAGCAACATTTAGCAGAACGTATTCGCCAAAGCATCATTTGTTGGAGGCAATATGTGGCGGTAGCGACATGGCCCAACGGGCGCTTGGGGGGCGAGGGCCCGATCATCGCCGCTTGCGGCTTTAATTATTCTTGCTCCTCTTTAACCCCAAATTGCGTGCCTTCAACTTGAGATAAACGCGAACGCGCCTAGGCCAAAAAATTAGTCCGCCCGAAAAATTTATGAATCCAGTGATTGCACAAAAAAAAGTGCGCCACAGCGCCACCTAGTGGCCTTAAACTGCAGCCCCTGGGGCTACTGTCAAGCATCAACCTGAAATATTTAAGCCGTAGCTATCATGCCCGGACCTACAAAAAAGTCTCTTATGACCATGGTCGATTTCAAACAGGAAGTTCGCAAATTAGCGTTGAAAGTCGCATTTTGTCAATTTTCAGGGTACGCATTTTAACGAACTCCTCCTAGGGTTTTTATCGGATCAACTCCAGATTCAAACAGTCCATACTTGACACATTGACAATGAAAAGTTATTAAAAGATTTTTCGTAAGTCAATGGGCGTGGCCAGAAACCACGCCCAAATTTGACCAACTTTTCACAAACTCCGAAATGCACGACATTTTTTGGCCATAAGCACCAGGCCAAGACCTTTCCAAAGATATATAAATTGTCATGGGAAATCCAAACAGGAAGTTCGTAAATTAACGTTGAAATTCCGATTTTCGCGATTCTAAGGCTCGCATTTGAACGAACTCCTCCTAGGTTTTTGATTGGATCAACTCCAGATTGGGATTATGTATTCTAGACACATTGACAATGAAAAGTTATCAAAAGATTTTTCGTAAGTCAATGGGCGTGGCCAGGAAGGAGGGCCAAATTTCGCCATTTTTGGAAAACACGTAAACCTTAATAACTCTCTAGTAAAATGTTAGATCCGAACCAAAATATGTAGACATGTTCACTGTCCATGCCTGAGTGTATCTATAAGCTTTATTTCACTCGCAAATATAGCGCCCCCTGCTGGTAACAGGAAGTCTGATGTTTTACTTAATCATTTAAATCTCCTACGTTTGTCAACATTTTTCTTTCAATTATTCTCAGAAAGGGTCTTCACACCTTCATCAACCATCAGTGTTCAGGTCGTGTCCTCAAGTGAAAGGGTGTGGCCATGGTGAAGCCTCAAACTTCACTGATCACCATGAACCTGGAAATCACTCTAACTCCTTCATTTAAGGTCCAGTCTGCTTCAAAATCCACAAGCATGATCAAGGTCTACCTCCTAACACATCTATAACCTCAATTCTCTGCTACTGCAATCTCACCAAGCTCCAGAAAATACATAAATTGCATATGTATGTTTTAAATAATCTAATCTTCCCCAAATTCAACTCACATGATCACAGTTCCACTCTGGATTTATTTCTTAAATTTAAACATATATTTGGGTGATATGAATAGCACCATCTAACAGACACCAGCAGTGTTTATGCCTAAAACACTTTTAAACATGCTTTAAATCATCCTGATTGTGGAAGGAAGCTTTCCTCCGTCTCCTTCCCCCTGCTCCTCAGACTGAGCTGAGGTTACCTCACATGCTAATTAGCCCACCCCCCTTCTTCACCCCACACCAACCTCAGAGATCTGTCAGTCAGGCAGCTCCCTGCTTAGAGTGAGAAACCATAGATTCTTGACATGTCATCCTCTTTATTTAATGTTATCTGTTTACTATAGATGCTTCATATAGATTTTATGTTCCATAAAATGTTGTTTTCTAGCATATTTAAATGTAGTCCTTTAAGTTTTATCTTCTTTGGGATGTCAACACACAGCATGTAGACAAGTCCACTCAGGGACTGACAGTTTTTTATCAGGCTCTGTCTGCATGTTTGTGTGTGTGTGGCTATTTGCTGAGACAGGTATTGCTTCACATGAAGTGCCTGCGACATAGGAACAGTACCACCCACTGGACATGAGCTGTGGTTTATATCTCAAAAACCTGCTTGCATGTGGTGGCAGCAACATGCAGCGATTGCGACATGTGGCGCCAGCAACATTTAGCTGCACCAGCATTTAAAAACAACAGCATTTGGCGGAAGCAATATGAGGCGGTAGCGACAGGGCCCAATGGGCGCGTGGGGGGCGAGGGCCCGATCATCGCCGCTTGCGGCTTTAATTACCCTTGTGCTTGATCGAATATTTGAATATTAAGTACAAGGTGGCAGCCCTACACCTTACCTGAAGGGCTTGATTCAAGTAAAAGTAAGCAAAGGGTTTTCTTTGTGACAGTAATCAAGAACTTTTTACACTTTCAAGCGACAACTACTTTTTCTTTTATAACTGAGGATTAACTAACAGCTTTTCAGTTGATGATTTTAAAATCATTGGTGTGTCAACATTTGAAGGATTCTGGTTTTTATCTTGCTTTCTTTAATCCTATTTTCTCATTTCTTGCTAATAAAACATCACTAGCGTCACACCATGGGCGTAGTGCATCATTTAACTTCAGGCTGCTTTCTCAGTACAGGTCACGATAGGAAGCAGAAACATTTGTCAGATTTTGTGTCAATAATTAGGTAAATCCATTTAGCAAGCTAATAGCTGATACATTTGTCAGAAAATGAACACACAGCATTCTTTGAGAAGAAAGATGTGGTTTACAGTCGAGCAAAAAGACAGAAGTGACTGCAAGCCTGTAGTAAAGGTGACAGACAGCAGTCAACACACACATGCTCTTTCATTTGGAGGAGACATGTAAAAAACACTGAAGAGCATATCAAACTTGAAAAAGGACAACATGCACTCTTTAAAGGTGCTATGAGGAGAATCTATTACCGGCGACATTAAGACTCTGCTACCCATGAGCAGGCATGGCAACTGTTGTAATGCTGCGTGCCAGTAACCTTGGAACTGGGAGTGACATCATCTCCGACTTATCGGCGTTCCTGTTGAAGTCGGGAAAAACATGCTCATCTACCGGGCTATCGTTAGCTGTTGTTAGCACGCCCTGTGTTGTTGTTCGCAAATATCACATGAAGAATGTGATTATCACTATGGCAGCATTTTTGTAAATAAGTCTCACAATACTATGTATACAGCTGGTCTAGAGCAACACACCCCAATGCAGAAGTGCAACTCTTTCTAGTTTCGTAGCGGTAGTTTTTGATGTGTGACAACAAGCAATTTCTTGAAAACTAAGTATCGTAGTTTTGTAGCCAGCTATATATCGCTACTTACAGCCCAGTGCTCTAAGATGTGTCAGAATAACATAAATTTGCTCTATTTTTCATTGTCTTGTTCCTGAAGTTGAGTATCCAGGCCAGTCCAGCCTGTCTGACCCGACTGCAAAGCTAAGGAATAGCATTTATAGATAACCTATTTTGATGCTATAAAACTCATCTTAAAGTGTGTCTTTCGATCAGGCATATATCTAAAAATGAGACTTTTTTGTAATTGCTTAGAAACTCCTCACTGTCCCTTTAAGCTAGGTCTGTGCAAACACCATAGACAGTAGTAGACAAGACAAGTAGTAGACAAAGTTCTTAGTCAATGGTTACAGAAGTCTTCATAATAGCAATGGCTGCCATGACAGAGACATGAAAAGACACAGCTTGTTTATTGTTGGGAAAAAAACAATGTTACATTAAAGACTGCTACTCAAGGAAGCACGATCTGATCTCAACTCTGTCATTTTGTTTCTGTATCTCATTTATGCTTTGACTGACTGCAATTTCTTTCATCTAAGCAACTTTGTGCTTTCAGCAGTCCCAATAGTAGACTGTAGTACGAACTAATAAGGCCACTTTTAAGCAGATACAGCAGATAGAGTGCAGTTTTATTGGAAGAAGCCCTACATTTAGACAAAAAGTAAGCATCAGAGATTTACAGTATGGCATGTTATTTTTACTATTATTTTGAGCCTCTCGCAGTTAAAATTTACGTATCATGATTGAAAGTTTTTTTTAAGTTGTTTTACATTTTGGCCTGTTAAAGAACGTCTTACATTGTGTGTAAGCTACTAAGTCCAATATTACTGTCCATCTATGAGATAAAACGTTATTGACAATAACTTGAATTTTGTTAAAATGTAATCAATCAGAATTACTGCAGATGATTTTAAAACTTACATCTTATGCCCATCTTATTTGTGGAAGCAAATCTTGGCAGTGTAATATTACAATGTGTTATTATCATGTTTATTTCAGGACTATTGCACTCCTTAACACAGAACTTCACGTTTGTTAAGCTTGTTTATTTTAGTTTAATGGTCCAGTGTTAAAATATTTAATGGTCGTACATAGAGGAAAAAGGTCAACATCATCAAATTGTGCACATACACAAACATACCTGGCCATGAAAGCTGACTCCAATTCCCTTCCCTTCCCAGCAGCAGAGCAGGACAGACAAAACACTGCATTATGCACAAATATGGTTTGTGTTTTTTTGTTTTTTTTTAAGACTGGCAGTAGTGTCAGTCAGTCTGGTTTGAGGCCTGTGGTTAGCCAGTGGGACACACTGAGAGCAGCCATGTGCAGACCGTCCATCTCAGCTCCCTGACAACATGGACAACAGTGCTCCCTACGGGCCTAGAGGAGAAGGTCATTTTCCAGCTCTGCACACAGATGAGAGGACTTAAGAGATGGGAGACGCATTTTAATAGTACTGTGGGATTTTTGTTCCCCTAGGCACTGTTTCTTAATCAGGAAAGGAAGGAAATGTGGCCAGAAATAGACCACATTTGGCCGAGCGCAACACTACAGCAGACCGTTGAAGTAGCTGGGCTGTGAGGCTTTTCACTGTTTTGGCAGTATGCTGGATTTCAGAAGGAACAACATTTAAAGCGCTGACTTCCTGTTTTTAGGGTGTTTTGAGGTGTTCATATCTATTTAATGAGGTAGAACTCACATTGCTTTCATCCCTTAGGACGTCTAGGTTAGAAAATGTCTTTCCAGTTATTGGCTCTGAAAGTAAACGCCCTCAAAGTAAAATTGCAAGTCAGCACTTTCAAACACAGTCGTTGTTTTCCTTTCAAACCCAATGTGCTTGCAGACGAAATAATGTTTCCTGGATGCTAACACACTGCTTTTTTTTTTTTTTACAAACCTCATTAGAAAAGAGTCCAGACATTCAAAATGTGAATAAGAGTGCTGTGACTTGCACATTATTTCAACTTTTGTAAATGCAATACAGCAAATAGTTTAATTATTTAAGGCTTAGTTACAAGAGTTTGCTTTGGAAATGTGAAGCATTCTGAATTTGAAGCCTGCAACACTTTCTGAAATAGTAAAGACTGGGTCAAGGAAAAAAAAGGAAAGTTGTAAAGCGCTAAAGAAATAGTCTTGGAGCATTCCTCAGGTGAGTAGGTCAACTGGTGGCAAGTGATAGCAGTGATTGCTTATAAATCATGAAGTGCTCATTTCTTAGCAACCAGCAATTTATCTGGACTTCCACATTCTTTAAGACTGTGTGGGAAAATGATTTATTGGTTTATGAAAACTTTCGTTAGTGTGTACTTGCCAAAAGAATAGCAATTTAACCATTTAAATTTCATTTATCAATGAAAGATCAGAAAAATCTGGAGAAGTCTCAGCACACAAGGTGAGAAAAGCAACTTTATTGTCAGGATCCATGAAGCTTTCAAAGGCAAAAATCAAGCACAAGTTCTTTAAACATGTGCTGCTTCCAAGCTCCTGCAGCACATTACAGCTGTTTAAATTCTGACACAATACAAAATACATTAAAGGGCTCTAAATTGTTTTGGCCTACAGCAAAGGTTTGTTTTCTTCCCACCCCCCTGCCACGGTTGTCATTTTCATGCTGTTTCAATACCTAATAAATAAGGGCTCATTCAAATAAACAAAAAAAATAATAATAATTGTTGTGTGCATTTCTTGAGGATGCAGAAAGTGACTGTGCCTTAAACCACTGAAAAGCTGCTGTAAAGTCTGCAATGCAGGGTGTTCCTGCTATCAAGAGGGTGGCGACAGACACATGTCCATTAAAACAAACACTCAAACAGCTTGTCCTACACACAAAAGATGCACAACACCCCCTCCTCTCCAAGCTCAAAGATCTGATCAGGTGACTGGAGATTTGTTCATAAAAGCTTATTAAGAATTTTACTGAAAAGAGGAAGGAGATTGGCATTCCCCCATTCCTCCCCAAGAATCTTTCTCTGTGCACAAACACACAATATAAAGGCTTTAATGCAGCAGGAAACTTAATTAAAATAGACGTTTTATGTATATATAAGGGCAATTGATAACTGTGTAAATAGAAATAGATTCAGGCTGTTCAAACTATTTTTACAAATCCATTAGCCAACTAGAAAAACACTCAGAGAGCCCAGACCTCCTCCAGCACCACAGTCCTCTCCCATATTGTGATTTTTACCATAAATAATTGTCCTACCTTTATTGCATGTAAATATTTAGATTCCTTGACCATGAAAACATGCCATTAGCAATTGGTTTCAAAATTATATCTACTTAAGTTCAGTAGTTATTCACGAAAATTGCATTTTTCGTCATGGCGGATCCAGACGATGATCCAGATCAACACCAAAATTAAATCAGTTCTTCCTTTCCCTATGCTGAACATTACCTGAAAATTTCGTCAAAATCCTTCCATAACTTTTTGAGTTATTTTGTTTACAGTCAGACAGACAAACAGACTCCCCCAAAAACATAACCTCCTGGTGGAGGTAATAAGGCCTAGGGTTCCAGCAGAAAAACTGCATAAAAATGTAAACCTGTCAGAAAAATTAAACCTGTCTAATCCTGTTGGTTTATCTAAGAGTCTAATAACTAGTTAATGGTTTAAGTAGATACCAAGTGTTTTCTTTTTGTACCATTCTGATATTGTGGGAATGTTTCAGAAATATAACTTGAATGTTAGTACCATCACTTTTAGTATAGTGTCCTGTGTGTTTCGAGTCTATAATCTGCCTCCTCTGTCAAATACAGTCAAAAAACATTGTTAAAAATCCCCCCCCCCCCAAAAAAAAAAAAAATCTAGCAATTTTAAGGATTTCAAGCACCCATACAAACTTTGTACCTTATCCTGGTATTATTTACGTTTTTAACAACATTTTTTGGAGGGATTTGGGGTTTTTTAGGTTCACAAATATACAAACAGAACATACTGTTCTCCTTCTTCTGCTATTTCATTTTCACGATCCAGCCCGCGGTGGTGCCTGGCAACCCCTGAAGGAGCAGTGGCAGAGCTCCATCAACATATTTGGGTTAACATCTCACAACCTGGCAACTGAGCAGTGCAGCTGTGCATAAAAAAACTCGCGACAGAAAGGACACAGTCATAAAACACAATCGTCCTCCAATCAAAAGCAGGGAATCATCAGGGTTGCTTTGACTCCTGTGTGTGCACTCTGTTCAGCACTCACACAATGACAAACACAGTTACCGTTGCTCTATTATTGAACCAGCACATGCTATTTTTCATTTGATTATAAAATTTGTCTGTTCCACTTCAGCTTAAAAAAGCCCTGCTAAGAATAGCTGGCAGGATGTTACCCAGGCTTGTATGTATTTAATTGCAATTAAAGATGAATGTTGGGTTTCCCTAAATGACTAGGAGAAGTCTGGATGAGTCGTCTAAATGTCTACACAAGTCCTCGACTGCACCGCTGCTTTCCTTCACTTCACCACAACTATAATTGCAGATGCTGAGCTGGCTGGTGTCCAATGTAGACCAGCAGATGAGCAGTGGGCTCAAAAGCGTATGGCATACTCTACAACCTTGAAAATATAGTGTTCACGAAGGCTGGAAATTACTACAGTCGTGATTAACTGCTGTGGTGAAAGTTGGGAGTTTAGACTCGCTTAGATTGTGAGTACAGAGGCTGTAAAATATGGAAAAATATCACTGGATGTAGGTTGTTGAAAAGGAAAAATAACATGATAGCAAAAGTGAAGCCGAAACATTTAGAGCTCCTCCAACTGGCTGCCTATGGTATAGATCAAAAGCACCATATTTTACATTTGTATAGATGGGGCATGAGTAAAACAAGTGCATCTAAATAAGTGTGGAACAGGCTAATTTGCATTAAAAAAAATGTTCATGCCAGATATTTGTCCCAATTGTGATCAGGGCACTATCTCAAGTGTGAAGCAGCATCAGTAAAACTATTTTACTGTTCCTCATGGAGTCATAGTCTTTTTTATCTCAAATTGTAAATATCAAGAATAAAAGCTAAGATATCTATGGCATGGAACAGATGCTTATTTATTCTGTGGAGGCTTGATGACAAGGCTTACATAGCTACTATTGCTGCTTCTCAATTTCTATAAATTACAGCAACCTAATATTAAATATTGTGGTACCACTGATGCACCGGGGGTTTTGAGGTTTATCTGTTATAATTACTTAAACAAGGACAACAGTGTTAAAGCAAGGGGAACATTTTTTTTTACAATTGTGGCTTCAAATGGTCTCTTTGCAAAAGTATTTCAGGACTAGTCAAGGAAAAGCAAAGAGTTAACACAGCCAAAACCTGCAGTCATTCTCAGACCCAGTTTGAGTCAGGCCTTGGTCTTCTAATCAGCATGCGCTGGAGAAAAGCGCCATTGCGTCATGGAGCCCTGACTTTAAGGATCGTCTTTCCTCTGATAGGAGTGTGTTTGAATTCTAAGACTTTGTTTCTATGATGCATGCCTGCTGCTTGTTACCATTGGGTTTTTCTCCAGAACTGCATCTTGAAAGAACAGAAAGGTGTTTTTGAAAAGAGGAGATGTCAAGTCAGGATGGATTATGACTGCAGAGCTTCAACTTACACCTGCTATCCAGAACACTGAAGTTGAATCCCTTAATCATCTATTCTCCAGAAGGAAGGACCCCATTGATACAATCAGCAGCAATGTGCCCAGAGGTCTAAACTGCAGCAGCTACATCCTAAGCAGTATGTTTAAGGTAAAGTCCCTCTTTCTGTGTGCTCTGTCTTGCAGAATGACAGATATCCTTCTCTATACATCTTCATTTTGTTGCTGGCAGAGGATAACTCCATATACTGTCCCGAGCCTTTAGGATGCTTCATTTGAATAAATAAACACAATAAGCCTGAGTTGTGTCAGGAGGCTCCCATTTAGTCTACTGGAAACCTCTGTATGGCCTATATGAGGAGGTCTTGTGATCATTCACCATGAAATGTGGAAAGTTTCACCAGTCTCTTTTGCTGCTTCACACTCATTTGAATGCATTGTGTCACAGCTTTCTGGCCCCATTCCCATAATCACTGCCACAGTTTATAGACCTCCTAAGCCCAACAGCGATTTTTAAACTGAGTTTTCTGTATTTCTCACACATCTCACTACAATCTCTTCAAATAATATGCTGGGAGACTGCAACATTCACATAAACATCAGCAATAATCCCCTTACCTGGGATTTTACATCCTGTTTGGACAGTTTGGTGTCCTGGCCCTTGACGCCTCATTGTCACCCTATTTTGCTGTGCTTGTCGCCTTTCTCACACTGCTAGCAAGTTGGGACACTCTATTGTGATGGAAAAATCCTGCACACCCCTTATTCTTAATAGGTAAAGATGCTCTTCATTTTGTAAATCAGGGATTAGAGAAAATCCGATACACTCTGGAAACCTTCCTGTGAGGTTTTGGTGACATGTGCGTACTGTGCGCCTGTCAACCAAATTACCACTGCACCCGCTGTGCTTCGCCTGCACCGGTAATAGACCAGGTTGGAGCAGACGAGGTTTCAGCGCACCTGCCGCACAGTTTTTGGCAAAAAATTATCACTGCTCCAAGGTGAATCTGCTGAATCACCTCCTTCTGGTGCTCCGCCACACCCATCTCAGCACAGGACGCCGCAGGTGACAAAATAAGCACTGCACGGGGTGTGTCAGGCCCCATCACCCTGCGCCACCCGGTGCTGCACCAGGAAATTAGGGCCCTTTGATGTTTATCTGTCCACCAAATTAAAAATTATTATGATATAAAAGTAAAGGTTAAATTTTTGAAAGAACTGACTTTAAAGTACATCTTTTTCTCTATACCTGCCAAAAACTTTTACACAGTAATGTATGTAAAGATATCTTCATAGTCCCACAAAACTCCATCGTGATTTTCTGTAAAGGTGGCAGTCCTTTCTCTTTGCCTTTCATAAAGGATGGTCCAGTGTTTCCTAAGCTAAAGGAGATAATAAAGGAAACAATGGACTTCCTTCCTTTTGATTATGGAGAATTAAAACAGCTATTATCATAGTCAATGCTGAAAGGCCTCTGGGTCATTTCTTTACCTATGAATGTTTCTTACCAAAAAGGACTTTTCAAATGAACCTATAGTTGGCATGCATTTGTTCACTGTTTCCTCTAAGTACTTTTGTATTATTGAGATGTCATGTTCACAAGGAAAAGCTGAACTTGAAACTCAACGACTTTGAATTTGATACACAGTTCTAAAAATCATTCAGGTTATCCTTGAGCCATAAAAAACTTTTGCAAAGTTTCAAGTGAATCCCTGTGAGTGTTTTAACATTTGAAATGACACTAACCTTTGACTTATAGCCTTTAAAGTATCAAGACATTATCTTTCATCACAGATTATGTTTGTGTAGACTTTGAAAGATGTTCCCCAAAGTACTCATGAAAATACTGTATGTACAAAAATGACTCAGGACAGACAGACAGATGTAAATACCAAAAAAAAATCATGCTACCTTGGTCCACACGGAAACATTAAATCTAAGGAATCTCCAGGACTGCAGAGCCACTGATATTTCCAGGCATATTATAGGCATACTACACGAATCGAAATTGATTGACAGGCGTTTTGACCAATCACATCCTGCCAAAGAGGTTTTTGCCAACTTCTCCCATTTTAGACTGCAGCGAATTGAAGAATCAGCAGGGCAAAATCTTAGGGCAGCTCCATGCTATAATTAGCTGCTGACTTTGATTATAGGTCATAAAAGTTGTCATAAGAATATTCACAGAGAGACATTCAGCACGTGTTGTTTGCTGTTTGTTGTTGAGTCTCATCTTTACATAACGTCTTTGAACGCACCAAGCATGAATGTTTATTTTGTAACTATGTAGTTCACATATTTGCATATGAGCTAAAGCATGACAAAAAGATACAGATTTGACTCTGATTAGAGAGCGGCAGAGTGGTTAGCGACGTTTCAGGCACCAACACTTTACTTTAGACATCTTTAATTTAGATAAACTAGAGGTAGCAAATTATCTGGTGGCTCCTGCTCTATATTTACTGTGATAGTGGTTGAAGGTCACGAGAAGTAAACTGCAGGCTGTTTAGTTGTCACTGGGAATATCGAAAACAGAAAAAGAACAAGTCTCAAAAACATGAACTTAAACACACACCCACACATGCACACATGCACACACACACACACACAAAGACCTCCCCCCCCCCCCCCCCCCCCAACACACACACACAAACACACACACATGTTTGAAAAGCTAACAAATACCAAGAGACTCATTAGGCTTCTGAATTCTGTCATTTTATGAAACATCACACTTCCAGAGGCCATGGTTTGACAAGTGAAAGGAATCATGGGAAAAAAAACACAATCCAGAAAGGCAGCACTTGAGTAGGTAGACACATTTAAGGCCAGCTGACGCATTTAAATGGTTTCTATTACATTTACTCTGTAGGGCTATAATTTTATTACTGAATATGTGTAATCTATTAAAGCTAATAACTAGCAGCAGGAGAAGCTACTGAACAAACCAAATCCAGCTCAGTAAAATCCACAAACCTGCTTCACGTAATAATACATCAAACAAAACGAGTAGCATGCACACCAGGGTAAAAAAAAGTAATGAAAAGGGGTCCAATAAAAAGTTAAAAGAGGCCTTATAATCCAGCTTCCAATTTAGAAACCATAAAAAGCTATAAACTGCAAAAAGCATAATTGTGCCAAATAATGAACTTGTTTTACAGGGTGATTCAGTATTTTTCATTATTTTCCGTGTGTCTTAAAAGACAAGACATTCAAACTTAGAAATGTGGCTTAGTAAATCAACAACACACAGTAGATTTTGTAGTAATAGTTCCTTACCAAACGTTTGGTAAAATGGCTACAAAAAGAAACAAAAAATAAATAAATAGCTTCCAAAATGTGATAGCTTTATCCATAAGAGAAAGCTATGATAAAAATACTCAAAAATCTTGAAATGCTGTGTTTCAACTCATCATCACAAGCAAATGATGACCACAGGGCTCTGTGACTTGACCTTGGACCTCAAAAATCTAACTAGATAAACCCTTAATCAAAGAACAAAGAACTCTGGTGACTACACAACAGACTCATCTGGCTTTTTATACGGCCATGAAAGCATTACCTGAATCTATAAGAAGTCACGTAGGTTAAAATTTTTAATCCATTTTAACAAACTCCACAAGCCTTAATTAGCCTTATTGAGCGGACAGCATATGTTTTGTAATGATGAGTTCAAAGTCTGTGTAGACAAATGGCAAGGAAGAACAAATAAAAAGACATTTGATAAGTTCTTATGCAATTTCAAGACAAACTTAATTTAGATTTATTCTAGATTTGAATGCATCTTCAGTCTGGTAGTCCAATTGGTTTATTTGTTTTGCTGTTTTTACAGCATTGTTAAATAGATATAACAAATGTCAGTTGGGGTAAAAAGCACTGGAAAATATTTTTATGTTTGTTCTCTTTTTTATTTACATCGTTAACTATGTACAGTATGTCCAATAATTACTGTATGGAGTAAAAATGCCCTTTTCCCCAAATAGCCTCTTGCTGTAAAAAAAAAAAAAAATTAATCAATCTTTATTTGAATGGCACCAATTCATAACATGTGTAATCTCAAGCCACATTACAATAGAGCAGGTTGAAGACAAACTCTTCATTTTTTGGATGCACATATATGCATACATATATAAAACTGACATATACATATATACACAAATACACTATATTGCCAAAAGTATTCGCTCACCCATCCAAATAATCAGAATCAGGTGTTCCAGTCACTTCCATGGCCACAGGTGTATAAAATCAAGCACCTAGGCATGTAGACTGCTTTTACAAACATTTGTGAAAGAATGGGTCACTCTCAGGAGCTCAGTGAATTCCAGCGTGGAACTGTGATAGGATGCCACCTGTGCAACAATTCCAGTAGTGAAATTTCCTCCCTCCTAAATATTCCACAGTCAACTATCAGCTGCATTATAAGAACGTGGAAGTGTTTGGGAATGGCAGCAACTCAGCCGAAGTGGCAGGCCACGTAAACTGATGGAGCGGGATTAGCGGATGCTGAGGCACATAGTGCGAAGAGGTCAGCAACTTTCTGCAGAGTCAATCACTACTGACCTCCAAACTTCATGTGGCCTTCAGATCAGCTCAGGAACAGTGCAGAGAGAGCTTCATGGATGGGTTTCCATGACAGCAGCTGCATCCAAGCCTCACATCACCAAATGCAATGCAAAGCATCAGATGCAGTGGTGCAAAGCACACTGCCACTGGACACTAGAGCAGTGGAGACGCGTTCTCTGGAGTGACCAATCACGTTTCTCCATCTGACAGTCTGATGGTCCAGTCTGGGTTTGGTGGTTGCTAGGAGAACGATACTTGCCGGACTGCATTGTGCCAAGTGTTAAGTTTGGTGGAGGGGGGATTATGGTGTGGGGTGTTTTTCAGGAGCTGGGCTTTGCCCCTTAGTTCCAGTCAAATGAACTCTGAATGCTCTGAATACCAAGACATTTTGGACAATTCCATGCTCCCAACTTTGTGGGAACAGTTTGGTGCTGGCCCCTTCCTCTTCTAACATGACTGTGCACTAATGCACAAAGCAGGTCCATAAAGATATGGCTAACAGAGTCTGGTGTGGATGAACGTGACTGGCCTGCACAGAGTCCTGACCTCAACCTTTGGGATGAATTAGAGCGGAGACTGAGATCCAGGCCTTCTCATCCAACATCAGTGTGTGACCTCACAAATGCACTTCTGGAAGAATGGTCAAAATTCCCATAAACACTCCTAAACCTTGTGGACAGCCTTCCCAGAAGAGTTGAAGCTGTTATAGCTGCAAAGGTTGGACCAATGTCATATTGAACCCTATGGATTAGGAATGGGATGTCACTTAAGTTCATATGCAGGTCAAGGCAGGTGAGCGAATACTTTTGGCAATATAGTGTATATACATCCAACACCCGACATGAATCCAAAAGCAAATCATGAATCCCCCATTAAAAAACAAAAAACAAACAACCCAATCAACCAAGGCTGTTGAAACCAAACTGAACCCAACACTGAGACTGAAAACACCAAGGTATGTACTGGTTGACTGCACTGTTGCATCCTTAATGTATACATGTGGACGGGCTAATACCATGCCTCTATCTGTGATCAGCACAGAGGCATGGTAGAAGAACAAGAACAAGTAAAAGATGATGCACAGGTCTACACCAGTGCTAAGTGCCAAGCAAGCCAAAGATAAGAGAGGGGAGAAGAGAGAGGTGGAGAAATGAACACAGTGTCACAGTGTGCATCGTCTGCTGTGTTGTTTTGACTGATGGAGTATGAGAGCCGTCCTGAGGGAGACATCGATCACATCCTGCCTGTATTCTAAAAGAGAGAAAAGAAGATCCCTCTTGAAACACACACATACACAAGCACAGTAGATCCGATTGAAGAGACAGTAAGAATCAATGATTGCCTGAAATTAACCAGAGGTCTTAAACGAGGCAAAATATGCCCCTGTCCCACCCCTCACTATCATCTATTAGCTAACCCATGCTAACAGGTTAACACATCATTACCTCTTGAGGAAATCTTACAAATATGTGTCTGTTTCTTACACATACTATACGATGGTTCATCTAAATCAGTCTGTGTCATAAGAAGTGCTTGTAATGAATTGGAGCTCCTGAGGTTTGGGGTCAAAGATGCCGGAGGGAGATCCCAGTACTAATTAAATTTTGCGGTGTGTGTTTGTGCGTCACAGCGCAGAATGTGTCACATATTTCTTGGATGGGTTCTAACAATTTCCTGCTGCTACCCCTTCAACGACGATATTTTTATGTGTTGTTAAGAGATGCTAACAGACCTCAGCTGATGTGCTGCTTATTTTAAGAGCCTTTCTGAAGCTGATGTATTTTCCGGCTAATTGGTCCATGAGCTGTGACGTGCTGCTAATCCGTTAGAGAAAGGATTGTGCCTCATACTCCCGAGCACACATAACCTATAAACATTTTAAAGCTTAATTATTTGAAAAAGTCAAGTTGTCAAGTCTGTGTTAGGGTTAATTATCAAACATAAGGTGAAATCAAGTGATTCCACAAACACTAGAGAAATGCAATTAGTAATTTATGAGATTTATTTACCTCGTTTTTAGATTTATTGATTTGAATAGGTAAAATGTAGGAAATTAACAGGGTGATGTCTTCAAATCACATTACCAGTCTTTAAGTGGCCCCAAAACAGAAAAATAGTAAGTTTTAGCTTCTTTAAAGAACTCAAGGGTTATATAATTCTTGTGCACTTTGTCCAAAATAGTCCCTTCCATCTCTTTGCTCATTTTATTGTGCTCATGCGCAACTAATGTCTGATCAATAATACCTAGCTGCTGTATTCTGCAGTCTTCATGTCAAATATATAACTTAATATATAATTATTATCTCTGAAACCTTCAGAAAACCCACTTTCTGTTTTTTTTAATAATAAAAAACATTCCTGACATGTACCCCACAACAGAAGCTTCAGGAAAGCTGGAATAAAAGGAGGAATTTACATTTCATTTTGCTGACAAGCTAATTTGCTTTTTAGGTCTTCAGAAGTATTAACCATAATTTAAATCTAATTGACTGGCCGAAAAAATCAAGACCTTTAACAATGACATATAAAAAATAAAGGCTGCCTACTTGCATTTTAACAAGCTGAGAGTACTTTTCCAAAATCATTATTACCCTCGAAAAAGTCTGTCTTCTCTAAGTCAACAAATCCTTTAAACAACTCCTGGATCCACATCCAAATCTATATGATCCCCAAAAATCTAATCTAATCAACATCCCCTGAAAATTTTATTAAAATTTAGTGAGTACTTTTTGAGTCTCTTGCTCATATTGGTGATCTTTAACCAGATTCTTCAGATCAGACTCCACAGTTCCTGGATTTACAGCATTTCAGTTCCAACTAGACAACAGCCAATAGAAGGTTAACCAGAAGGGCAGCACATTTCTAGTGAACTTGAGAGGTGACTGAACAACAGTTCTCTGTCACATTTAATAAAAGCTCAAAGTCTTGCAGACACTTCTTGCCTTCATCATAGTTAACCCACTCTCACATATGCCTCTTTGTTCTTAAAGGGACACTGAAGCTGGAACAATCATTTCAGCTAAAGACTTTGTAAGATGGCTCCTTCTGATGACAAACATGGAAAAAAAAAATTTCCACTTGCATTGCACAAACTGGCGATCTTGGTGGTATCGGATCTTAGTAGTTCCACCTAAGTGGAAGGAATGGGGGGTCAAGTAGTTCCTTGAAGAAAACATAACAGCCTTATTACGCCCCTAACAGTGAGTTCTGACATTCACACAACTGATTCTGAAATCTTCTTGCACACTGAAATATCTAAATGAATAAATATAGGCCAAAGTATAGTAAAATACCAAATAAAAGCCCGGTCCCAAATAAATGTCAGGTGTAGCAGTACATTTTGACAAATAGACGCCCGTTCCAATGAAACGCCTGGTGTAATTTATTCACATTCTCCTCCCTCTGTATGTCAACAAATGTATGTTGGTGTGAGGGGCTGTTTCATGACAGAGCAGTTACACTCAATGTCCACAGAGGGCACTAGAGCACAGAAAGACAGAATCGTACAAACTAGGGCTTTGAAAATTCAATGAAGAAGACGTTGCCACTGCCGCTGTTTATTTTTTGTCCTTAACTAACGTCAGGGAGGCCAGTCACGTCAGTTAGCGGTACATTGCTGCTTAAAAAAAAAGTGCAACCTTAACTTAAACAGCAGTCGTTCCTGATCAGTATTAAGAGTGTTGGGAGAGTGCTGAGTTGAAAGAAGAAGACAAGAGTGTAACAACGGTACTGTAATCTTGCCTTGAAATGTACAGGTGTTATTCATACTAGTGTAAATAAATAATTTGATTACATTTACCATATTTGTCACTTTTTGCTTAGCAAGATTTTTGTGCAAAAGGAATTGAACGCCTGTCCCAAATAGTCGCCTGGTCCCAAATAAATGCCTGGTCTGCTCAGTAATTGAAGCAAATAAACGCCCCGGCTACTATTTGGTATTTTACGGTAATTCAATTTTACAACCATGTGCAACAAAATCTTTCTCTACTCCCATGGAATTTAATTCATATTTACATTTTGGGATTCACTCAAGACACTGTTTAATACATTGTTGTTAAAGTTTTTTTGGACATTTATACAAGCATCTAGCATAGCAAACCTGCTTGTCTTTTTTCTGTTACTAGTTGCTAGCTACACTGCTAATTATATTAACTGATGCTAGCTAAAATTAGAGATCATTACAAACACATCATCTGTGTAACTTGAAAACATTTTGTTGTGATTTTTTAATGTCCTATCATATTACGCAGCCTCTTATTACAGAGCAGACATGAGCATATTCTTAAATAAAACCCCTTTAAAAAAATACGAGGGATGGTACTGAGAATAAAAAAATGTTTTACAAAGAAAATTGTTTCTGAATCAAACTGTGGGATTCAATCCTTAGTTTAAATGCAAAATTTGAACATGCTTGAGAGAGTATTTAAACTAACCTGGAATTAAAAACAGAAAACATAACAACATAAAAGCTAAAATAAGAACTAATTTAAAGTTTCAAATGATTTTAACCTTGGTCCTGTCTGGGCTGTACGGTGGTGCAGCATGACAATGCTTGTGTGCTGTGTAGAATTTGCATGTTGTCCTTGTGCGTATGTGGTTTTTCTCCAGGTACTCTGGTTTCTTCCCACTGACAAAAATCATTACCATTACATTAAACAGGGGACTCCTAATAACCTTTAATTGTAAAATGGTTGTCTGCCTCTATATGTCGGCTCTGTGATCAGCCGGGTACTGGCCCAGGGTGAATCCTTCCTCTCGTCAGGTGTCAGCTTGGATTGGCTCCAGTGTCCTGCAACCCCAATAGCAATAAGGTGGTATAGATAATGGATGATCCTGCATTTCTGGATTTTTCAAGTGTTGTGTGTCTAAAAATAGACAACCCAGCCAATCGCTATGAATCTTTGCAGTTGAAAAGGTCAGCATAGTGTCTTGGTAGTGTCTGTATTGGTATGGTGCTGTAAAACACTTTTCTACACCTACACTGAGGTACATGAAGCTATGGGCATTAAAAATATGTTTTTTAAATAATCTACAAGCCACTCACAAAGGGTTCTGTTAGCTGTAGATTAAGCTTGTTTCATAACCAGCTTAGAACTTTAATCAAAACATAAATCACCTGATTATTATATAATTGTCTCAAATCAGTAACCCTGTTTCTGCAGATCATTCTAACCTTTTTAAAATCTTTTTGCCTGAACCTTGCATCGATATTTACCTGGCTTTTTCGCATCTTGAATTGCAAACTGTTGCAAATACAAAACTTTACCCTCAATCTCTGAGAAAAAATAATTGAACAGTAAGAGAAACATACAAAACAGGTCACTGGCTGAACAAAAAATCAAACACATGATGCAACTTGACATTATGTCATTTGAATTTTCTGAGTGCACATTAGACTCTTCTCTTAGAATGACTATTCAGAGCAGTACATCTTATTGAAAAGCTGGGAACGTGTGCAGAGCTGGAACACAACCTCACAACCTCATACAGAGGAGCTTGCAGACCACCACAGTGCTTTGGGAAAGCAAAAATGAAGACCCCAGAAGACAGATTGTTCTGTCCTCCCTCCTCACCTTTACGACACTCTGTGCTCTCTAACTTTTCCACCAGAAACAGGCCCCTTGTGAAGTCAAGTGTAACCAACCATGTCCAAGCACTTGAACCTTAACGCTCCAGCGAGCAGGACAATTAACATTATTCAGTCTCTTCAGTATCTGGCAGAAGATAAGACCTCTGAGATGAATGTCTTATGTCTCTTGGCTTGAATATAATGAGGAGCAGGACAAAAGCAAATAGGTTTGCTGATAACTCTGACAAAGACAGCTGTTCCCTGCTGTCAAAACTGCTCCATCTCAAAGCAACATGGCTGCTGCTAGTGAGGATCTGCAGAGAAGACTGGACGATTTAGACAACTTGAACCACAGTTGGAGTGCCAAAAAGAAAAAAACAGGTGTTGAGACTGAACTGATGGGAAAAAAAGAGCAGTAGAAGACAAATTCAAGAGATAAAACAAGACATAACACCATTTTTTCCCAGAAACAGCTCTTGACATTAGGCAAGCCACAGAAGTAATCACTTCAGAACAGAACAAATATAAAAGAAGCAGCTCAGGCGATCCCTCAGAGTCTGTCTTTCTGCAGATAACTCCCCAAGTCCATCCAGGTGGAAACATATACACGATTATCTGGGAGAAGGTGAGGCTCTGCAGTGATCAGTTCACCTCCATTTGACCCCAAATATCTAAAGCCTAATATGCCACAGACAAATGCATGCTCACACACATTCATGTTGACAAGGTTACTGAGGAGAAGCCCAGCTATTCAGTCAGCCAGAACGCAGTGTATGAACCATGAAAGCGACTGTGCCAGGAGAAGCTGGGGTGGATTATTTTTCACTATCTCATCATGTGATCTGGTGGGCTCAGCAGCTCCAGAGGATGGTGGCAGCAGCGATAGGCGATGCGGCACAGCTGCTGATTTGTCACACTCAGGGGAAATCAGAAATGTCCTCCATCAGACGCCGTAAAGCACTGTCTGTTTAGGACCTGCAAAAGTACACGTAAAAATGATGTCCTTTGAGATTGCACTTGCCTTCTTCGGAGGAATTTCAGTCACCAAACTTCTGTCGATGCTCAAGGACAGCTTTCAAGTTTGACAGATTATCAACAAAAACTAGAATATAAGTGGGACCACTGTGGATTTAAATATATCACAAAAGACATATACAATCATAAAACCTGATTGAGTCCTTAAAAAGAATTGAGGTCACAAGGATGGATACGCAAAATTATCATCAGGATATCTGTATTAGCAGCTCAAATATATATAATATATATCAGTTGATGCCAGTGTTTTCTTTATTAGTTGGGGGTGGTTCCCCAAGAGTGGGGGGTGGGATGAGGGCAAGTCAGAGAATGATGCATGTCTGGGCAGGGATTTTGTCAATTTAGGGCTTTAGGTCCCAGAAATTTAAAAGAAACCCCGCCTGTGAGGACAAACAGGCATAAATATACATTAATGTTATCTCATACTAGAATGTGTTGTTAAAAAGAATGAAGAATAATTATTTCTCTAAAAATCGCAATTTATTCTGACCTATTACTAGCGCAATGCATGCTGGGTTGATGCCACTCAAGCTTTCATTGTGTTTACTCACTGGTTACCTGCAGTGAGAATACACTAATTGTGCTGCTTTTGGGGGCAATTTCCAGTCACAGGGGAACAAGGGAAATATCCAGTGTCTCCTGCCTTTGGTGTGTCCTGGAGAGGCCCTCCCTCGGTTCTTGAGGGCGTTATATCTGTTTGTGTGAGAAAATTGTCAGCACGGCATTTGGCTTTAGTCTGCTTTTATAACCAGCTGTGCCTTTGAGTTGTTCAGCAGTTTGGCTACCCTAAAATACCAAATAATGGCCGGGGCGTTTATCTGTTTCAATCACTGAGCAGACCAGGCGTTTATTTGGGACCAGGCGACTATTTGGAACAGGCGTTTAATTTCTTTCCCACAAAAATCTTGCTTAGCAAAAAATGAAAAAATATGGTAAATGTAATCAAATTCTTTATTACACCACTATGAAGATCACCCTTACAGTAAGATTTCAGTTCTGTAGTTATACTCTCTCTTCTTTTTTCAACTCAGCACTCTCTAAAAACTCTTAAAACTGGTAAGGAACTACCTTACCAGTAGTAAGTAGTTAAGTTTAGGTCTTACTTCTGTTTTTTGGCTGCACCAGGGCCATGGAGATAAGCAGCAACATACCGCTGACTGACGTGTCCAGCCTCCTGACGTTAAGGGCAAATAACCTGAAGTGGCAGTGGCAACGTCTTCTTCTTTGGATTTGTGAAGCACTAGTCTGTAAGGTTCTGGCGTTTTGCGCTCTAGTGCCCTCTGTGGTCATTGAGTGTAACTGCACTATCGTGAAACAGAGCGCCGTACACCACATGCCTTTTGTTGACATACAGAGCGAGGAGAAGCGAGTCGACAGGATGTCCAGAAAGAAAAAATAAACCATGTGGACTGTTAAAGTACAGTCTGATAATGTTTCTTTTCTTGCTCTTAATAGCCTGTGTGTAAACACAGCAAAAGGAGGAGCCGCTCGGCACAACTCAACCAATTTACGTCATCAACCCAGCATGAGCTAGCAAAACAATGGCTGCACCTGTAGCTTAGATTGTGTGCTATAAATTGCGATTTTTAGAGAAATAACTATACTTCATGCTTTTTTAACAACACATTATGGTATAAGTTAACCATTAAAGCATGTATTTGCCTGGTCGTCCTCATAGGTGGGGCACCTTTATAGGGTCAATTCAAATTATAAATTACAGTTTGCTGTTTAATTCTGGAGGAATGATTCAACGAAAGATTTTGTCAAGAAATTTTCTTTTGTCAGAAATTAAAATTGTGACTCTAGCACTACATCTTTTCTCTGAATCTTTAAAAGCATGACATTTTAATAAATATCATCTATATATATATTAAAAAAATAGGTTTTTTTATCTTGCCACTGTTACCTTCTATACACACGCACTGCTCTATATGTTAGCTAAGTGCTGCACTATATGTGTATTTTATATATGTATAAATGGATATAATGTATGTGAATCTATAAAATGGAGAGTATTGTTTTGGCCCGCTGTATTGCGCACCTGCCCTGCGCAGCACCGCACCTGCACCACACCGACAGAGTGTGTCCAGCACACTTTGCAAGTTTCCTGCATGGTGCAGAGAGGCGCATGCACACCTCCATCCCTGCCCCACAAGTGCAAGAGAGGGAGGAGACAAGGCGTGAGTGGGTTTAACACAGCCAAGTGTAACCTTCACCAATCAAATGAACGCCTCTCCTTGCCTTTAAATGCACTGTGGGCGAGGCGCAGCCACTGATTGGTCTGACTGATCCCGCCACTGTAGCCACTGTAGCCACCGTAGCTCACAAATCAGCTCTACATATCTGCATTTACATTCTGCTTTGCAAAAAGGAAGTTAAAAAAGGACAGAAACGTACTCATGAAGTTAAATAACTACTTCTTTTTTTCCTTAAGATGTTTTTAAAGTGGGGTGTATGTCAATATTGTGTGCTCTGGTACTGCCTCGATGATAAATTTGTAAATCCTTCAATTTGGCAAGGCCCCTGTAAAAATATACTGAAGCCCCCTGGGGTGTGACCACGCACATCCATGGGGTTCACACCCAACTATTAAAGAAACACTGCTTCATTGACACAGTCTCTTTATTAAAAATCACTGATCTAAAAAAAGACCAAGAGTTGTGCTTGAACAGATGTGCATGGAACCAAAGTGACTGTAGTTTCTACTGATTACCACCAGATGGAAATGGGATGTTTACATGCCAAAAAAAAATCTGTCAGATTTGCTCTCCACTGTCTGGTACAACATTACTGTTAACAGAATAAGGATTATAAATGTACTGCCAAAACCTTCACCACTTCACATACCAAAGTCCAGTCATGAGCAGAATCTGCATTTTTAATGTAAAATCTTTAAACAGACAGTACCGATAAAACTGTTTTTTGCATGCAATAGCAGCCACACAAGGTGCTGTTTGACTGTAACAAATGTTTAATCATAATGATTAACGCCTTTTCAAGTAATATTACCATTTATTAATGAATACTTAAAAGATTAAATAAAGATGTATTTAAAAAATGTATATTTGATTATAGTTCAATAAAAAAGTATATTGACTCTTAGAAAAACTGCATTATTATAACAGAGACCACTGCACCTCTGATGAGCACTATGCATGTGTGTGTTAGTGCATGAGCATATGTGGCCGTCATCACATTGAAAGACTGAACACAGAGTATGCGAAGGCATGCCCATGTATAATTACCGTGGTCAGGGGGGCTATTTTTTCATCTGCTAATTACGTTTAATTTTATTAAATATCACCTACTCAGGGCCACATTAAAAACTAATTAGAAATCACAGAGTCTGTGGCAGCTGCATGGATCACCTCAACAGGCTTAATCACATCAGCACAAATTAAAACACAACCAAGAAAATCAAGAGACTGCCAGGAACATGCTCGACACTGCCTTAAAATAAGCTGCCTAGTACACTCTGTAGTATACTTAATATATCTGATGGTTACAAGTGTTTTAACATGACTAGAGCTTCTCAGAGCTTAAAATAAATTTACCATGTATGAAAGTGATCATGACACAGTTCCTTCTATTCATGCTCTGTTGGATAGCTGAAAGAGCTCTGCTACTAAATAACCCGAAGTGCTGAATAGCTTTGTGAGGGCCAGTACAGGTACGGTAGGTGGACTCATTTTGTGTGCATCCAGACATGTGCCTTTTTTCATATACTCAAACATGCAAACCTTAAGGAATCCACTTTACTCACATTATACTTTTTATAAACTGTATCATATATGCAATAATATATATTTATGCTACTGGGTTGAGACTGATGTACTAATGTAGCAGTGACCCACATAGTGGACCATAGTCCATCAGTAGATCAAGGCTGACAAATAGAAAAGCCTCAGGTAAAATTTGCATACATTATCTTTCATTAAATATGCTATAGAGTGAGAGCCTTTACACAATGACTTCATATTTCATGGAGGTGGTGAGGGGTGCATTTTTGGATTTGTGATGTGATAATAAGCAAAGATGTTATTTATATACACAGAGTCTGATGTTGTTTTTATTATTCTACAGTATATATTACAAAAATATGGAGTAGGGATGTAACGGTATGAAAATTTCATATCACGGTTATTGTGACCAAAATTATCACAATTATCATTATTATCGTGGTGTTGTTGCAGTGAGCTCAAAATGTTCAAAAAGTACTTTAACACAGTTGTCTTTTGTCTTTTTTGTCAATTATTGTGTCAGGAGATGTCCTATAAGTAAATGTGTTTAAACTTTTTTCATTGAAAATAAAAATAAACAATTCTGGCAAGTATTTGTCATTATTATGTTATAAATAATCAAACTGTGTGTAATTTCCCTACAAGAGTAGAAAAAACAGATGTTTACTTTAAACAGGTTTCTCCTCATAAACAATTGTAAATGAACATGTTAAAAGTTTTGAGATGGCCAAAACTAAGCATAAAGAGGAATAAAGCAATAAAGAGCAGCATCACCATGAGTTATTGACACAGTGTGGTGATCAAACACAGTATAACGATAATTTTTATAGGACCCGGTAATGATTACCATGGGAAATTTTACCATGGTTTACCATTTTACCGGTAACCGTCACATCCCTAATATGGAGTAGGAGACAAGGTAATACAGATATTTCACACAAGGCCTCGTTTGAGTGTCCTCAGTGAATAAAGACATTTCCATACTGATCCACATCATGAAGTTTGCAAGTAGTCAGAGAATCCCATGAACTGACTCACAGAATAGACCATATTGATTGATGTTGGTAATCCCCTTTCCTCTCATAAATATCTACCCAAACTTATTTTTATCTCCTTTTTGTGACATGTTTGTGGTTTGTCACTATAGAGTCTCACTCACCCCTCCTCTTTTTTATTCCAAAACTTGAAATGTCTTCAGAGACATGGCGACTGGAAATATTGCCCTTCCAGTCTTAGCGTTCCAAAGGTTTTCTGTTGCTTATACCTTTTGATTTGAAACTCCCGCCAGAATGAACAAAGCCAATGTAGGCTTCCGAATCAACTACATCCCAGTCTTTTTTGTGCTTTGCTACCTCCCTCCTGGTATAAATATCCGTACTTCCCACCAGGATCTTTGGAACTGAAGAAGCTTCTTGGATGAGAGGCGAAACGTTTTCCACACACACGAGCTTGGTCCAGTTGACACGATTTACGCTTTGATTGACATGAGTCATGGCCTGGATGACTGAGAATATCCACAGATTTACATCCCAGTCTTTCCAACAGTCATATATACACATTTCCCCTCTAAATTTGTCTTCCCGAGTACAATATTTTCAATTCATGGTGTCATGAAGAGCTCTAACCATGACTTGATAGTTGGAAAGACTTAAATGTGATCAACTTGCAATCCTACATTTTGGCAGGAGTTCACAAGTCAAGTTTGTTTACCACATGCCTACACCATGAGAAGTATCCCCACCTCCCTGTTATGTATTAACTCAAAAATGTCAACTCTGCACCTGAAGGTTTGGGAATGTTAGGTCCCACACACAGACAGACAAGTTATGTATTCAGCACATTAGAAAATATCATGATAATTTTATGCTTCATTAGTTGTCCCCTTTAAATGAGGAAAAGTCATGAATATGAAGAAAAAACACTCCCAACTTGTTCTTTTCTGACTGGATGTTCTGTCTTCTTTGTGGGAATTAGTAAGTTTAGCACAGCCTGCACCATGATGTCGATGACTGCTCTGAGCTTGTAACCCTGTGCTTTTAGGCTTTACATTTGCTGATGTAGAAATAGCTGGAGGTCATCAAACTGGTAAATCTAGGGTGGCGGTGCATAGTGCACAGCAGCAACTAGTACCGTAAAGACAGAGCAAATGGGGAAGTCCTGATGGTATGGACTTTTTATCTTGCGCATTCACATAGCTTATCATGCAGAGGGAACACGTAAAACACATTACAGGCATATGGACTCCTTAATTAAAGCAGTGCATTCACAAGAAACACTTGAAACTTGAAAGTTTTCTCACTATTACTCAAATCTTAAATCAAAAATTATTCATGTCTTTAACACTGTTCATATTATCAATGTGAACATAAACTGGCAGCGTATCCAGACCATCCACTTTACTCTGGGAGGCAATTTTTTTTATTTACAAGTCCAAAGCAATCAAGTCAATAAAATATCACATATAGCCACAAATCAACAATAAAAGGCTATAATATTAAATGGTAAATGTACGTAGCTTAAAAGGGCTTTCCTTGTCTTTCTGACTACTCAAAGTGCTCAAAGATATGATAGCATATCTACCCATTCACTCTCACATTCACTCACTGTTGGGTTTATGAGTTTATATGCAAGATGTCTTTCAGGATTAGCTAACACATTCACACTCTTTATCCATTTACATGCCACTGACACAGCAGTGGGGGCAATTTAGGGTTAAGTGTCTTGCCCAACGGCACATCATCATGTGATAGCAGAGGCAAACCCACAACCTTCCAATCACTGGAAGAGTAATCAGGCATATTTTTCCGGCAACAGCAAGTTGACGAGCATAATTGCTAACCATCTAGACAACAACCTAACCTAATCTTCATCTTTGGTTATGCTCTTTTTTGCACCTGGGACCTCTATAGATCTTGGGCCATGGCAGTTAACCCATTTCCCTAATGGTTAATCCTGCCTTTGGTGGACCAGTTAAAATGTAACCCTATCAGACTGCGATATATGTTGACTCAAAAGTAGTCTGGTCATACACCTGCTGATGTGGCCACAGCAAAAAGGCCGAGATTTGCCCCTCTGGTTCTCAGTATGCCAAATAAAAAACAAACACAAGCACACAGTGACAAACTTCGTTCATACTCACACTTCCACAGCAAAGAAAATCTGCGACAAATGACAAATAAAAACCATGAATAACACAGTACAGCTAATCCTCAGTGAAAGAGAACAACAGGCAGGCACAAAGCAGGGTCTCTGAAATTAACTCAGACCTCTCTTTCCACTGCTGAATAAAAGTATATTAATGCTTAAGATGCAGGGAGGTGAGGGGATTAGCTACATAAAGCTGTTTTGGTTTTAAGAGCCTTCAGTGTGCAAGTGAGTCCTCCTTACATCCAGCAGCCTGGGCTGTTTCATGTGAAACAGCATCACATGTTAACATGGGACACAGTGCTAGCTTATGACACAGAATAAACACCTTAGACACCGAGAAGAAAGGAATTATACGTCTGTTTCACACAATGAGGCTATTCAGGTGCCCACAAAGCTCTGTTTCAATGGTTACATGGTTTCAGGATTTCTCTAAAGAGAGACGTTAAGGGTCAAAAGTTCACAAGTCTGGGGAAAGTTCTTTAGTAAAGAATTTAATAAATACTCAATCGAACAGGTAGATTACACAATATTCCTGAGAGAAGGGTTATAAAAGTGAAATCTGAGCTGTGAAGGGACATGACCTTGTCCATGAAAGGGAAAGTCACAAGGTTTTCCCCTGGTAGTGCTGCTTTGTTAGAGGGGCCTTCAATGAGAGCATCAGTCGAGCTCTGGAATACAATCACACCAAAGTTTTGATCCATAAGAATTTAGGAGCTGTTTATGGAAATAATGCCAGGTGTTGCTTTATCTTGGCTCAGCTTCAATGCCTTGAAGAGGACAAATTATGCAAAAAACACTTTTTTAACACATTTTTGGTGTTTGGCCTTCCTCTCAACCCAAAAAATGTGATAGCAGACAACAAAACATGTACTTGGCGGGCTCCATGAATGTAAACTTGTGGTATTTAGCTAGCTGTTGAGTCTGTGGATATACTGTTAGGTCACAGTATATCTTGACTTGCATACCTTCCCTGGATGGTCTTCCTGAGTATTCCCCTCCCCTCTGCTGGAGAGTCCTCTGGGAAGCACAGTCAAGTTGTTTATATTATTACCGAGAGACCAGTGTTCGGCTTGCCTAAGCTCAGAACCTATCACTGCTTGGTTGCTCAGCTGTTGACTGTAAAGAGCCACATATATCTTCACATATCACCTAACAGCCCCAGAGGACCAAAGAAACCAGTGGATTAGTTTATTTTTGAAGGGAACCCTCTAAAATCTAACAAGTTGGCCTTACTTAAAACAAATTTGAAAACCGATTGCCTTAATAAAGATAAGTAATTTGATTAATAGTCTTAGATTGCAATTACTTTATATTCACTTGTTTTGTGTACTGTTGTATGTACTTAATTCTATTAAGTAACTTTACCTTGGTTCAAGAAAGTTATTTCAACATTCTATGCTAGTCATCTACCTGCTTCAACTCACACATTCACACCCTTTCATGCCCATTTACACACCACTGATACAACAGTGGGAGCAACTTGGGGTTATGTGTCTTGCCCAAGAACTTATCACCATTTGCTGGCCAGACCTGGGCTCGAACCTGCAATCTCCTGAGTATCAACCAAGTACACTATCCAACTGTGCCACCGATGGCTAAAAGTAAGCACAATAAAGGATAGTTATTACACAAGAACCAATTATTTATCTTTTACCGAATCAAATTCAAAAAGCCATCATATGGTACAATCAAAACGTTGTCGAAAGAATGTTTTCATGGACTCAGGACTGAGGCAAGACATGAAAAAAAAAGTTGCCGTTTCACTTTTGTTGTGGCTTAATGTCGCCATGTTGTAGCTTAATACAGATGTGTCAAATAACACTTGAGACTAAGCAATTCTGCGTCCTCCAACATTGAAATCAACCTGCAGAGTAGTCTCCTGTCTGGCTTTACTACGCATGTGCAATCCTGAACTCAGTGTTCAATCACTATGAAAAATTTTTTTTGAGTCCAGCTTACACACAGGAATAAAGTTGAGTTTTCAAGCTACATGGATTCCTTACTCATACTGATGGAGTGGAATCAACCGGTTATTAAGATTTAAGTAAAGTGCACAAATGTATTTAAGTAAGAATAGTTATTACATTGATGAGCCAGCTACAGTCAGCATATACCTGTGTGTGCCAGTCATTTTACTTCTGACTGCTTCTTTAACTTCAGTAAGTTCAACACAGGACAGGCGACTAGACTTTTCCTAAATCCAGGCTCAGTCCCAACAATCCATCACGAAACCTGATGATGGAAATGATGCTGTGTAGTATTTATATTGCTCATTGCTACGAGCTAATGCTAATAGCAGAGTGAAGTGAACTAGAGGTAACTGCACAACATGTTTGTCAGTGTTCACATTACTTGTTGATTGTCTGATGTAAAAGTATAAAAGAATAAATTTAATGTATGAGCATTCTTACATTAGTCAAGAGAAGTTTAACAGTTGACAGAATATAATCAGTCCCATTGCGGTGACTAGGCCAAGGTTAGCATGTTGGGCATTAGCCTGTGATGTTTGGGGGAAACCAGATTGTAACCAGGTCTGTTTAATCGCCTGAATCTCTGGTTTATGTGTGTTCAGGAAGAGAAGCTTGACAGTTGGTTGAACATAATCAGTCCTTTACCAGACCCCAGGTCCCTTCATTTATGCTAACGCTAGCCTGTAAAGTAGGCTAAGTTGTCCGGGCTTAGCTGTAATCGTTTGTATGTTAACCAGCATGAATTAAGGGTTTGTGTGTCAGGACTGTAAGCTGCGCATGGCTGGAGCACCCGCTTCACTCGAGTTATGCTGAAGGACTATTGTGGATTCCTGTATGTACGCTGCTTTGCTCTGGTTCATTAGCATAATGAAGACAACTGCCCTCAAAACCAGCCGTTCTGAACTGAGGGGCTATGTGAGCGTGGAAAGAATGCAGCTGTGCTTTATTCATAGGCTTTTTTGACCAAAGCATGTTACAAACATTTCATGAACACATCAAGGATCCATGTTAAACTGCAGAAAAGAAGAAAATATGGAACCTTTAAACTTGGTGTAGAGGATGTGCTTTTCATGGCAATTTTCCATCTTTACAATTTGCTATGTGTGAAATCAATGTACCAGTGTGGCATATTGACAGGACATGCACTGTCAGAAGGAAAGCAATTCCACCACATCAATCACTGAGCACATACTGATGCTACTGAACTCTTAATTTATCAGGTAATACAAACAGCTACCTTAGTGCCCAATTTATTAGACATACAAAGCTAAGACTAGTTGCTATCACTTTTTAACACCATTTTTCACTCTTTGGGTCATTACTCTGTATTTGAATAAGGTGGATTAATGTTAAGTTCATAAACATAGTGTAGTTGTGGTTCAAATGAAAATAGTTCTTTTTTAAGAGAAAAAGTGACTGGTAGAGGATGGATATATGTATAATATTTGTTGTCTTTAGTTGGAAACTGTTGAGAGTTTTTCTGGGTTTTGTGTTGGTGATACATCAAACTGAAATAATCTTGATACCTCGATGACCTACATAAAAGTAAAAAAGACCATCAGCAAGGAGATAGCTACATGTATTTTGAATGCATGTTACTGCTGCTGGGGGGTGGAGGTCAGATGAAATGATAAACAGGGCTCTGCCAAAAAAGCCTTTAATATTAGTATATTAGTCCTACCTTTATTTCATCTAAATATTTACATTACAAATATGCACAAATCCAGAAATGATCCTATCTTGCAATGTTAAAGAATCTTTTAAAAATTCCTGGATCCAGACGGTGATCCAGGTCACTCCCAAAATCTAATCATTTGTTCCTTGTCCCTAGCCTTGCAGAGCAGATGAACCTGCCTGATCTGGAAATCATGCATCTCCGTCTTGCCAGCCTCCATTGTCCATCGGTTTCACTTGGCTAAATGCTTACCGGCCCAATCAGGAAAGAGAGGCAGGAGCAGTGGGAGCTGTGGGTGTGACAACAGGAAGTGACTTTACAGAACTTCCTTCACTTCCTGTTGTACAAATAATGGCGGCTAATGACTGTTAGCCTGTGGTCATCATGGTAATTCAGTTATTCTTGGCGAAATATGCTCTCCTCATAACTTTACTTTGTCGAGATTGTCTTTGATGAGGTACATGTCACATACAAGTGTTAAATGATACATCTGTGTGGTACAATTTAATGTGAAACAATAGTCTTAAAGGGAAACTCCGTTTTTTTGACACCTGGACCTTATTTTTAGGTTTGTGCATGCTCATATACTCACTCAGACAAACATCGTGCAGCTCGGAGTCCTTCAGAACTTATTTAGATCCAACCGAGTTAGCCGCACTTAGCGGGGTCCACGGCAATGGAGCTTCAGCGCGGGACATAATCTCTGCAAAATCGCTCGTCTCTACCACAGCCCGGTTTGTCATTGCAGGGAAATCCTCCAGAGTAGTCAGACATATATTCCTGGATAGATCCATACGCTTGTCAGCGGTTTCAAGTCCCCTCTGAGCAGCAAACACACTCCTCTTCTGTTGCTATAGGCGAACACTGTCCTGGCGCACCACCAGTTAGCATTGAGTCGTGGACGTGCTCCTGTTTGTTGTTCTCGAGCCAGCTGTTCGTCTCTCTCCCTCTCCATTCTTCTCTCATGGAGCTCCTCGTCCGTGTACTCAGACTCAAACCGGTCGTCGTAGTCTGACTCTTCAGCATCAGATAAATATTCTGCAATGTTGCTCAGCAATGCCGGCTAAAAGTAAGTCAGCTGTACCTTTGTGTCGTGCGGCTATGACGTCATCAAAAGTTTGTTTACCAGGTCAGCTGACCCACCTGAAAGACGGTAGACGAGCTGACTTTATGATAACACTGGCGATGGATGAAAAAATATAGCCGAAATGAGCGATTTTGCAGAGATTATGTCCCGCGCTCTGCAAATCTCTGCGATCTCTGCAAAATCGCTCATTTCGGCTATATTTTTTCCAGTGTTATCATAAAGTCAGCTCGTCTACCGTCTTCAGGTGGGTCAGCTGACCTGGTAAACAAACTTTTGATGATGTCATAGCCGCGCGACACAAAGGTACAGCCGACTTACTTTTAGCCGGCATTGCTGAGCAACATGGCAGAATATTTATCTGATGCTGAAGAGTCAGACTACGATGACCGGTTTGAGTCTGAGTACACGTACGAGGAGCTCCATGAAAGAAGAGTGCGGAGGGAGAAAGACGAACAGCTGGCTCGAGAACAACAAACAGGAGCACGTCCACGACTCAATGCTAACTGGTGGTGCGCTTGTGGACAGTGTTCGCCTATAGCAACAGAAGAGGAGTGTGTTTGCTGCTCAGAGTGGGACTTGAAACCGGCTGACAAGTGTATGGATCTATCCAGGAATATACAGTCATGGAAAAAATTATTAGACCACCCTTGTTTTCTTCAATTTCTTGTTCATTCTAATATCTGGTACCACTAAACGTATAATACAATGAACACAACAAAAAATGCAGCTGGTCACATAATACTTTATGTCCTATTTGACATTCTTAAGCTTAATTGATTCCCAGGGTATATAAGAGGCCATTTCATGTCACAAGCAGCACTGCACATGCAAAGGCCTAGAGTGGTTTCCTGCTTACATTCAAGCCGTAGCACAACTCAGAAGTTGTCAGCTCTCACATAATGCCTAAAACAAAAGAATTATGTGAAGCCACAAAAGGCAACCATCTTGGCACTGCTGGAAATTGGCATGAGTGAGAGACAGGTGGCGAAAAAACTGAAGATCTCCAAGACAGCCGTTCATTACAACAAAAAAAAACAAGCTGAACATGGCACTACCAAATTGCTACCTGGCCGTGGCAGAAGCGTCTTTCTACCCCACGAGATGACCGTGCACTCATCCGTTCCTGTGTCAGGAATCGTCGTCAGACCTCAGGGACCTTAAAATGAGTGGGCACTGTCGAGAAATGTGACTTGTTCAGCAAGGACAGTTGAAACCGACTTGTTGAAGCTGGTTTGAAGTCACACAGAGCACGCAAGAAGCCCTTCATCAATGAAAGGCAGAGGAAGGCCGGTTACTCTTTGCTCGAGACCACAAGGATTGGACTGTTGATGATTGGGCTAAGGTTCTCTTCAGTGATGAATCAATTTTGAATTGATGCCCTCCAGCCAACTTACTGGTTAGGAGGAAGCCTGGAGAAGCTTACAACCCAGACTGTCTTGCCCTACAGTAAAACATGGGGGTGGATCAGTCATGATCTGGGAGTTGTTTCAGTCTGAGTGGAACAGGGCAAATGCAATTGTGTGAAGGCCGAATGAACCAGGTCATGTACAGGACTACCCTTGAAAACAGTCTTCTTCCATCAGCTGGAAAACTCTTTCCTGCCTCGAATGACTGGATTTTCCAACAAGACAATGCCCCTTGCCACCGCGGCAAGGTCAGTTAAACCTGGATGGAGAACCACAACATTAGCACCATGCCTTGGCCTGCTCAATCACCAGATCTTAATCCAATTGAAAACCTGTGGAAAATCATCAAACTCAAAATGGAGAACCACAAGCCCAAAAACAAAAGAAAATTTGTTTGAATTTGTCCAACAGGAATGGGCTGCTGTGACAGCAGAACAATGTCAGAAGCTGGTGGAGAGCATGCCAAGACGCATGGCTGCAGTCATCAAAAACAATGGTTATGCAATCAAGTATTAACTCTCGTGTGTATCATGTGTTTAAAGCAAACAGAAAAGAAAACATGGAATGCTTAAAAGTAGTGTTTTTGGCGGTACAATGCCATAGCTATTGATGTAAGAATTTAAGTAATTTTGGTTATTATCAAGAAAACCATGGAAAATGAATAGTTCTTAGTTCTTAAATTAAACTCTCATGAGCTATTTTTGTTGTTATCATTATAATTGTCCGAACAAATGTACCTTTAGTTGAGCCAGGCATTAAAATTAACAAGAAATTGAAGAAAACAAGGGTGGTCTAATGATTTTTTCCATAACTGTATGTCTGACTACTCTGGAGGATTTCCCTGCAATGACAAACCGGGCTGTGGTAGAGACGAGCGATTTTGCAGAGATTATGTCCCGCGCTGAAGCTCCATTGCCGTGGCCCCCGCTAAGTGCGGCTAACTCGGTTGGATCTAAATAAGTTCTGAAGGACTCCGAGCTGCACGATGTTTGTCTGAGTGAGTATATGAGCATGCACACACCTAAAAATAAGGTCCAGGTGTCAAAAAACCGGAGTTTCCCTTTAAGATAGTAAGCTATCAGCTAACAGCTAACAAGGGTAAAATGAGGGCAAAATAAGTTAACAAAACAATGGGCCAGTGTTTCTTAAAAAAAAAGTCACATTGATTGGTTAACACTACAAAGTCAAACTGAGGAAAATCACTCACCAAACCAGTCTGATCCAACTCCATTAAAAAGCAAAATTCAACTACTTTCTTAACACTGCTGATTAGGGCTGGGTATCGATACAGATTTTCTGGATCGATTTGATTCGATATTACCAGGTCTCAAATCGATTCAATTCACGATACAATAAGATATTTATTCAGTCTGGGATATCTTAGTTAAAATAATACTGTGAACTTAAAAAGTGACTTTTGATCTGGTGCATTATTTAAATTGTTTTGACATTAAAAATGAACCCAAAGCAGTTACTTTAATCTTATATACATTAATGCGTATTCTGCATATTACATGTTTTCTGTCCAACTCCTCTTTTCCTTCGTGCTTGTAAAATCCGAAATACATCCATACGTCAGCCTTTAAATTCGCCCTTGGTGCCCATATAATGCTATTTGCTTCTTCCATGTTTGTTTGATTACTTGCAGTAACATCTCATGAGATTTTGTTAAGTGAAAAGCAGCGCTATATGCAGATCACACAATACTTAATACCACAGGCTGCTTCTCTGCACGTCCAATGAAGAAAAAACGACCCAAGTTAAAAGATCAATCTTTGGATTTTATGGATCGATTATGAACCATTTAAAGGGAAATCGATTAATATCGATTACATTTATTTTTTTAAACCCAGCCCTACTGCTGATGTCTACTGATAGCACTGTCTGATAAATGCCACTATTCTGGAGCAAGAACTTTGCAGTGCTAAGAGTGAGAGAAAGATTATGACGGAGAGGACAAACACACACTGCCACAAATAATTGAGACTTATCCATACAGCATTGTTCAGTTTCCTAATCCTTTTTTGCATGATGCAACATTCCAAGAAATATCAAAGTCTTGCAGAGCATTTTCAAAGAAGGAAAGCCTGTCGATGCTGCAAGTGAAATCAATACAGGTAGAATAATTGGCCCCTCAAAAAGAACCTGCCAGATACGCATGTGAATCCCTTCTTGCAAAGAGGTCAAATTGCTTCTAAAAGCACCTCAAGTTTGGGCCATCTTCGCTGCATTCACAGAGGCAGTGGTGGATGCCTTCCTCCCTATAATCATTTCCCAGTCTAGCTCCCTTGGGAGAGTTTGTGCTGTTTGTTAAGTGGGTCCACGTCAGTGCTCCCCTGAGCTCCCTGCCGCTCCATAATGAGCCTCTACAGTTGGATGGTCGCTGAGCCGGTGAAGGCCAGAGGTCGAGCTGCTCACCAGCTCTAATTGGCTGAATCAGAGTCTCACTCTGGAGCAGCAGAGGAAACCGGGCTGCATACTACAGTTAAGGTTTGTTTTTACAACTCCATTCTGAACACCAATTAACACAGTGCTTCACAGTTTTAGCAATTGGCTGGAAACATCAACACAAATAAAGAGAAACAAAGTGGGCAAAGATTCTTGAGAAAGTAAAAGATCTGAGTGAAAAAATATTGGAAGAGATTAAGTCTCCCTTTGCTATTAATTCTTTTGATGAGTTCACTATATCCATGTTTTTGTACTGTGGTTTTATGTGCCTGGTTTTATGTGAGCTAGCCAGCACTCATTATGAGTGGTGAGTGTCTTGCTGACAATGACTAATATCAACAAGCAGACCTGCTATTGCTCGACAAAGATTCAGACTGTACCTAAGTACCAGCTCCATTACCACCTGAAACCTCAGTACATGAACTTTGCTCTTCTCTCCACTTTCTAGCCGTTAAGGTAATGGATGAGGGGCAAACTAGAAAACCTGTGGCTATCCCAGTGCCACATCCAACACCATCGGCTGCCCTGCCATCTCAAGATACTTCCAGTGATTCAGTCTTCAATTGTAGGAACATGGTTGTGTCATAAGCTGCAATGTCTTTGAATGACTACAGTACTGTGATGGTGACAAGATGTTTGAACTTGTTCGAAAATGTGACAACTGTTTTAGCTTATTAAGACTAGTTAATTGAAGTTGGGCACATGAGACCACAATGTTTGAAATGCAATACAGTGCTCTTTTTCTTTTTGCCAGATTTGTGGGACTGTCGATTCCTGCCAAGCTGCAGCTGTTCTAATATGTAGCACTAAATTTGGCATATCTTTTCTTATAAAAAATCTTTATCAACAATCAGTCAGGATGCATACTTGTTAGGGCTGAAAGATATATCATAATCGTATTGATATTGAGATATTAACGTTCAAGATATTAATATAAAAAAATCAACGATATAAACAATATAGATTTCCCTTGTTCTCGCCCTGTATGTACAGCTCTGGAAGTTACAACAGATTTCATTTTTACGATTGCAATTGAATGCACCGCTTGGTTTTCACCAAATCCGTAGTCATATCATATCAAATCGATATATATAGACCAGACTCAGCTATCAAGCTAGCATGTTGCACGGCACACCGGACGGCGACTAGTAAAAGCAGAGGAGGAGGGAGCTATATATCTGTAAAGATCATCCACAGCCACTGTTCCTCAGACCTGGAATATCTGACTGTTAGATGGAGACCTGTCTATTTACCTTGGGAGTTTGTTGTTGTCATGGTAACGTACGTATAAATACCACCTGATGCTAAAGCTAATGTAGCCTTGGATGAGCTGCACAAAGCAATCAGCAGCCAGCAGAACTTTCACCCTTATGCAGTGCACATTGTGGCTTAGGATTTCAATCATGCTGATCTAAAATCTGTGCTGCCCAGATTTCACCAGCACATTTACTGTAGGACAAGGGGTTAAAACACTTTGGACAAAGTATATCTCAACATCCCAAAGGACTACAGAGCAACCCCCTTGCCACACCTGGATCTGTCTGATCACATGTCCATCATGCTAATCCCTGCATACCACCCCATTAGGAGAAGAACTCCCGCAAACACAAAGACAGTGACTGAGTATGGCAGGAGGGTTCAGTACATCAGCTACAGGACTGTTTTGAGAGCACAGGCTAGAGTGTCTTTGAACATCAAGATCTGGAAAAGACACCACATCTGTGCTCTCTTACATCAGCTTTAGCTTCAAGAGTGTCACGGTGGAAACACGTGTCCAGGTGTATTCCAACCAGAAACCCCAGATGTCTAGAGAGGTCCAGATCCTGCTGAGGCAACGTGATACCCCTTTCAGATCTGGTGATAGCGCACAGTGAAGTGCAGCCAGATCAGACCAGAAAAGAGGCATCAGAGAGGCCAAAGCCAGCTACAAAAAGACGATTGAAGTCCACTTCAGCAACAACACATGGTAGGTGTGACAGGGAGTTAAGCACTTAGGTAACTACAAGTACAGCAACACCATGACAGCTGGGGGTGACGCAGCACTAGCAGAGGAGCTCAACCACTTCTTTGCCGTTTTGAGTGGTAGGGATCCAAGGCAACCCCTGTCACAACACTGGACTACAACAGCTCCAGTCTCACGGTGCAAGAGCACAAGGTGAGGCACACACTGAGGACAACGAACCAGAGGAAGGCCGCCAGACTACATGGAGTGACTGGAAGGGTCCTCAAGGACTGTTTTGACCAGCTGGCCAGGGTCTTCACTAAGATCTTTAATGCATCACTGCCCGAATCACTTATCCCACTTGCCTTAAGTCAGCCTGCACCATGTTCAATTCATGGGGTCGTCTGCTCCCCCCCCCATGAAGACTTTTGGTTGTAAATACTGAACAAATATATTTACAATTGTAGGTCCCAGCCTGTTTAGAAGCTGATTATCGTGACATATTCACTCTTAACACACCTCAGATCACAGGATAATCTTATGAAGTAATCTAATAAGAAAGAAGATAATAGGGCATTCGCCGTCCTTGGTCGGGCAGCATGATAATCTTTGTGTGTACCCTGCTTAAAGCGATATTCCGGGATGGAACAAGTTGGGTCCTATCACAAGGTTTAGGGCAGAAATTACCCCTACAGCTGTGTTTCTGTGCAGCAGAAGCCCAGGGCGTCCGCACCTAACTCCCCCTCCTTGCTCCGGTCCTCCGGTCCGGTTAAATACTGGGCTAATCAAACCAGTCTTTCAGTGTCTACATCATTACTGATCATTTTCAACTGTACAATGGACAAGCTGCCCATATATAGCCAATTCAATGTGATAAGTGCGGGCAATTTTGAAGGAATTAGAGGTAATTAATGCATATTGTGTGCTTCTCTTCTCTGATAAAAACACCATGGACAGGACTTCTACTTGGAGTATTTCTGTATTTCTGTTTTTTCTTTAATAAGAACTTCATTTATTTCAGCATCACTCTCATTAAATAACACAACATGAAATTCATGGTACATGATAAATGCTCAAGCTAGGGAAGTCAAGATAACTGTTTCTTTTCTTTGTGTTCTTTCTTTCTTTCTATTGTTCTTTCTTTCTTTCTTTCTATCTTTCTTTGGTCGAAGCTGCCTGTGGAAATAAACAACATCAAACAATAAAAACAAACTAAAAATCAGGGAGCCAAATGTGCAGTCATGCAGTGCATTTGGCTGTTAATAAAAGCTAATTGATTGTCATTTTGTGCTTACACTTTAAAACTTTGCTTTTTATCTATAAAGTCACAACACCCCAGATGAATCCCTTCTGCTTAAAATAGACTACTAGATATTTGTGTGCTACAGCTTCATCATTAGACTGCTTGTGTTGTTGCTGTAATAACAGCCTCAGAGTCTAAAACCTTTTTAATCTTTCATGACAGTGTGGTGGGAGAACAATTTACAGCCCAGTAATTTTGAAATCTCTGCTCTGAAAGTGATTCTGGGAAAAAATTTGAGTTTCAGCTGTGCAGACCAGTCCCTGGGCTTTGGTTTGTGAAGCAACTCTACCATGCCCCTTGGAAAATGGCTTGGATATTTGGTGCTCTAAGGAAGTGGTCTAATCAGCTGTGGAATTCACTGAAGAGTGCAATACTCCTGAGGACCGCCATTTTCAATGTGAAAAAGACATCAAATCTCTACACAGAGAGGCTAATACAGGGGCCTGGTAGATAGTCAAGGGAGCATTTTTGTGTTTACAAAATTACAGGGCACAATCAGATTCTAAAAAAAACTCATTTCTATTTTGAAATTGTTTTCCAGAGCTTTGACACTGAAACTTCCCCCTGCAGTTCAGCTGAAAGCAAACGCAGCCACATTGATCTGACCACATTCTTGAGAGCCAAGCCTCCACAGAGGCCTGTCACTACCCCACTGTGTCCCCTCTGAATGCAGTCTGTCACAAAGAGGGGAGAGGAAGACTTAAAGACAGGAGGTGAGGAGGGGGAGCGAGCTAACACTTGTCAAATGTTAACTAAGAAGCTGTGACATCAGAGTGGAGCCTCGAGGCATGGCCTGACTGACCCCCACAGACCTGACAGCCCAGGACCAGAATGGACGAGACAGGCATCTTCCTCTTCACAGCCTCCAACTGTGCCTTTATGAAACACAGTGCTGGAAATAAATACAGCTGTAAAGATAGCCAATAACATAGGAGTCTTTATAAGCTTAGGGAATAACATGATCTATAAGGGTAATTAAAGCCCATAAGATGGTTTTCAAGTACAGAATGATCGTGTATGTGCTTTGCTAAATCAAGTAATAGCTAACAGTATCAGTATGGTTACTTCTGGCCTAAATTACACAAATTAATGACAGAAAAAAACTTTTTAAGGTTGTCTGTTTGCTGAGGAATTCTGTTAAAATAGTGGAAATAATCATAATCATGTACAAATAAATTCTTCCAAGCACAAGGACTCAACTTGTTGGTATTTAGAGATCAATAATATTTCTAAGGTTCAAAACATAATCACCCCTTACTAAACATTCCTCCGCTCTTATGCTTTTACATATTACTGAAGATGTCAGGGTGCCTTTAGGACACTGACATACAGTGTGTGCTCATAAAGACAAGGTCTACACACATAGGTAAAATAAAAACATTTAAACTTCCTGCAACATACCTCAGAAACATATCCAACTTCTAGAATTCGAATAAAACATGTTAGACACTAAGGTCACTTCGACACCTAACACGGTTGGGCCAGGGAAAACTTTTGGAAAGGCTGATTGATTTGGGGTGGTGTGAGAGCTCATGTGAACTCTGGTGTGGACCAAAGAACTGAACATTTGTGTGCCTTCTTGGTCTTGGTTCACTTCTAAGCTAACCAGAGTTTGGTTTTGTGGTGGGTAAGAAACTCATCCGGATTGGAAAAGGACCAAATCAGGGAAGTCAACCAAATATCATGATACACTGTGGCTTGATGAAGCAGAGCACAAGAATTATGTGAGCTAACATAACATTTAAAGCATTCACAATTCTGTGTGAATGCTTTAAATGTCATGTTGTTGGGATCCTTGGTGTAGACTGCCTGATGCTGTGGAGTCACGAAGTCTCAATAACTACAATTACAGACATAAGAGAAATTTGGCCATTTCATTACACCCATTCCAGGTCATAATCATTATAGCTGTTAATATATAAATGAGCATGACCTCTCTATCCGCGGTTGATACATCCATAGTAACTATTTTTAGCATCACATAGGCATGAGATCCCTCTTGAAAAAGGGATGTCACATTTCAAGAGGTCTAACTTTATCATTTATACTTAACGGAGACATATATGGTATATTCTAAAAAATGATCACCACAACCATACAGACATGAGGACCCTCTTGTAAACGAGATGTAGCACCTCAAGAGGCTAACCTCTAATAAATTAGTTTCAGCAGAAACAAATTTGACAACGACAGGTCTATGGTTCATAGATCTGTCACTAACTTTAATTCTTACTTTAGTCCCCTTGCCTCTGCTTACCTCCATCCATCGTCTGCACACTCAACACAGCATCGTGTGGATTTGCTGTTCATCATGAGACTGGGATCCACATTCAAGATTTCTTGCTGCTTAACAGAAGGTTTTTTCTTGCCGCCATGATGGAGGGATTCATGATTGGGGATATGGATTCATGTTGGGTGTTGGATGTATATATTTGTATATGTATGCATATGTTTATTTTATATGTATATGTTAACTATTCATATATGCATATCCATAAAATAAAGAGTTTTATGCTCTGTTGTAAAATGTCTTGAGATGACACTTGTTCTGAAATTGGCGCTATACAAATAAAGACTGATTGAGATTAAAGATTGGATACACATAGCTTTGATTTAAATGTACTGTAAGTGTCCACTGACGCATCCAAATGTAGCTTTATCTTCATGCAACATATTCTATACATTTATGTTCAATCATCCTGGACAATGGTAAGCATCCCCTCTACATAATCCTAGAGGACAGGGAAGCAGCACCAGTGGGAGACTCATCTCAAGGTGTTGCAGGACTGCGAGCTTCAGGGATCCTTTGGATCCTCCCACAGCAAAAAGACTTGACAGCACCTTGACCAAAGTCAGTGACACATGACCTACGCATGACCTACTATTGCTATTGTATACCCAAATTTCACTAAGTGGTTTAATAAAGTGTCTGTTTGTCTATTTATGTATTTTATCGCTCAAAATAGTGCAGAACTGCTTCAGGCTAGACAATTTTATAACTCAATGCCCGGTCAAGAGTAATATAGTAGTGCAGCAGAAGTGCAGGATGACAGATGAAGACAAATGCCATAAGTTCAGCTAGTAGCAGGTGCTACTGGTCCACCTGACAAAGAGTAGTGCTAACCAAATGAAAACTACAACAATATTGTGAATTTGCACTCAAACAGAACCCAGTCCACTGTCAGTAACCTCATTTTCATCCTTGGCTATCAAAACCAGAATGAGATCTTTCTTTACTGACCAAACAGATTATTCCTGGTCCTAGTTTAAAATGAAGAATGAAAAAAACAAATAAAACCAAAAGTATAGAGAGATTGAGAATTTGTACATTTGGCTTGCCTCCAAAACTACTTTAAGGTTAAATTTCTTCCATCATTCCAACAAATTCTTGCCTGCGAATGGCTGGCAAATGGTTAATTCATATTTTTATTGCTTTACAAAAAAAAAGACATTTCTATGAATGAAGGCCTATTTTCTTTTGGCTGATAAAAAGTTCTTTTTTAAACATTGCATCATCATACATAGCTCAATGTACAGTAGTAGATTTATGTAAGACTAAGCAGTGATTTCATTTCAAGACTTAATCATTTTCAGATTTGTATACATTTTTAGATAATTTAAGATGGTGTTTGAGTCAGTTTCATTGTTTCCAGTTTGAGTGGACATCCAGTCAACTGATTATCTAACACAATGAGAAATAAAGAGAGTTCTGTGCACCACTGGGTTAACAGGCAATGCTGCTAGTTGTGGCTAATTAGACCTTTAAACAGTAGTTTATGGAAACATCTCTCTGGTCTTATACATACAAGTGTGAGATATTACATCACAGCCTTGTCTTAAGAGAAAAAGGACTTTACTTGGGATGGTGATAATAATACAAAAAACACAATTCAGCAGCTGCATGTACATGTCCTCAGGATTCTGTGAGGACAGGCTAACAGGGGTTGAAACTATACTATGCATTACTGGTCATCTGGAGGTTTTGGTAAGATCATGTATTGGCACTAAGAAGCGGTTCAGATTGTGCTCACAAAATATTTCCACTACCTACTACATGTCTTATAACTCATTCAACACTGAACCCTATCCATCTGGCCATCTTCATTCCAGAAAACTGCAATTCATTTTTTCAGCTTCATTCAATTCATGCCAAAAAGGCTGAAAAAAAAGCTCTGGCAGGGGAATCCTGTCTTACCTCAGTCTGTCCTCCTCCTTCTTTCTCAACTTCATGTCACGTTGGACCACCTTCAAGACATGCTCCGCCTCCTCATCCGTCAGGCCTGACAGATCCAACTTCCTGCCCATCTTTCCTGTCCTCGCCACGCTGAGCTGCTGCTGGTCCTAAAGAGGAGGGGGGCACAGGGTCTGTGGCTCAGGGGGACGAGGCTGGGACAACCCTGGAGACAAGAAGATGTCATAAAGGTTCAGGGAAATTGTAGTATCTATGGATTTGCTTGGAATAATAGCTATTCAATACCTTCCATCAGAGCACCTAGAAAAACCCTTGTTCATCAGGAGTGACGGATTTTATGACTTTTACACACCTTTATCAAATGACAGACTCAATGTGCTAACAGGTCTTTGGTAACAAAGACAAATGTCAGACTTACATTTTTTCAGCAGCAGGCCTCTAGTCAAGATCCAACAAAAAAGGTTCACTGAAAGGCTAAAATCTCTGCATACAAAAATTGCACCAACACTTTATATCTTTTTCCTACTTTCCTCTGACTTGTGAGCATAAAAGATTGCGGTGCCGACTGCTTGCCTGAGGCAAAAGACACTAAATGTTCAAGCCTCTAGGAACTGCATTAAGATTTGTTCTCAAACCAGACTGCAGCAGCTGGAAAAGTCTTTAGGTGTCTTTTTACAGTTTCAGGTTATTGCTGTTATGATTCTTGACATGCCACTGGAAATGACCTGTGAGATAAGCACACAAAAAGATGAAAAACTACACTATTTTGCTGAAAATGTAAAGATGTTTCTTAACATCCACGTAATAGAACACCACTGCTTTACTGCTGTTTCAATTATGTTTAAAATCGTATCTGGATGACACTACAGGCCATTTTACTGAGGCTTTGGGGCCTGTTGTTCAAGTAAAAAAATGTGAAGCTGTCAACAAAACTGAAATTACAGTTCTCATGTCTATTTGCGCTGATATAGGTTTAATGAAGGATGCACAAATGAAAGAGTGAGGGATAATTTATAACTCAGGGTTCATTATGGTTAAAGTTTTAGCCACAGGTTCTTGCTGGAAAAACCTTTTCCCAACTGAAAATCCAGAGGCAACACAGCATTAGTAGTGTATGCCAGATCAACAAACACAAGGAGCAATGGAATGCAAAATTAAGTAATCAGGATTATTAATGACACAAACAACTTATTACCATACTACAGACAAATAGCAGTCAAAGCACTGTGTTCAGTTTTGCCTGACTTAAACTTGAATTAACTTATAATGAAAAAAAAAAACAGAAAATCATGCAGAACTTTTTTTATTTTTTTTAATGAAAGTCAGTTTGCTTGTGCAACAACCTTAGAGTTTGCATTGACCCAGCCAACATTTCCATCTTGGCCCCGTGTGGGTTTTAACATGGATGAATGGGCATGGGTTCCATCTGGTTTTGCTCCTAGGTTCCACCAGGTGCCCATTGTGTTAGCCCATATGGGCTTTCTTGGTTTTTTGACTGGGTCTAAATTGGGCTCCAGATGGGCAATTTTATGTAAGACTCATGTCTGCCCCACCAGTGTTTACCTATATGGTCTAAATGTGACCCACAAAGGCCAGCCTTGTGTTAGCCCTGTTAGGGTTACAAATGGTTTGGTGGGTCACATATAGTCTGCCCAGGTGGAACCCACTTATGGTGTATTCCTATCCCAGTCCAAGCTCATATAGGCAGATCTATATTACAAAAATTACTAATCCATTTGGGAAGGAGCTTTTCAAAAATATTTTCAGAGGCAGAACCTTCAAAAACAGCACCAGCTTGTAATTAGATGATCGCTTGGCTCAGGTTGGCGCAGTGACAACTTTTGTGCCCAAAAACTGCACGAAAGGTGTGCTGAAAGCTCGCCTGCTCCAACCTGGTCTATTCTCGGTGCAGGCAAAGCATACACAGCTGTAATTTGGTGGCAGGCGCACAGTGGACACATGTCACCAACACCTCACAGGCAGGTCTCCAGAGTGTCAGGCACATTTCAATGCAATTAACAATGCAATAAACAATCACAGCAATCATAATTTTATGGAAACAACCTGACGGCAGCTGGAGTGTGATGCACATCTCACAAGCCAACAATAAACAGCCTCATGATTCGTTAAAGAGTATATATCCGGTTTCTCTCATTTAAAGAAATTCAAAGAAGAGAGGGAGAAAACAACAGAGAAAAAAGAGAGAAAATAAATGTATGTAACTCTGTGTCTTAAGGATTTCCTGTGATTGCCCATATTTCTCTGTTTCAGTCTATTCTTAACGTGAGCTAAAAGATGGGAGTACATTTTTCCAAGGAAGATGAGGAGGAGATACCAGTATTGGATATATCACCAAAGGTTCTGCTATTTGGTGATGACTGACCAGGGATGCAGGTGGATCACAAGCATGATGAATGGATTAGTCTGCTGCTGTGTTTAAATGTAACTGTCACTCAATTTTGTATTCCTATTCATGACACAGGAACAGATTACATTTGTACCTCGAAGTGGTCAACACAGTGATGCGCATCGTGGCCTCCGAGGCGCATCACCATGTCCTCGAGTGGGCCAAAATGCCAGCTACAGAAGTCTCATCAACAGTTACAGAGATTGCTTAATTACATTGACTGCCTCAAAAGGTTGTGCAACAAAACTTTTAGTCAAGGGTACCATCATTTTTGATCAGGCCAGTTTTAATAGTTTGTTTTTTGAATGATTCTGTTGAACCACAATTCAAAGGAATGTCTGACTATCATGAGTTGATTTTCAGTAAATTTGTATTTGTTCTTCCTTTTGTCCATTTCAAGCTATTTCAGTGACTGTGTTTTTTCTTCTTTTACCAACAATTTTGCACACGTCTGCATAAATATGAGGAAAAAAAGAAAGTGAAGTGAAGAAGTGATGGTCCTCTACGGTCCTGTCCTTCCTCGACTCGTTTATCAACCCGAGGGAGACAAGCAGCAACATGGCTCGGGGGGTCGAGGAACATGGGACCACAGAGAACTCCCTACTCGAGGTGTAGCTGACAGACGATGCTGAGGCAGCAGCAGGGCCATCTCCACTTCAGGCTGGCAATCAGCAGAGACAGCAGGGTTATCAGCTGCAGCGTTTTACAGTTGGTAGATGAGTGAAAAAGACACAACTGAAAAAATGTAATCTATACCTAAACAAACAAAGATATGATCTAAGATCATGGTGGAACTCGAACGGGCATGATGTCACTGAGCGATGGGACAGAGACAAAATGAGCTATCTGATGGACATTTGACATGGCTGACATGTTAAATCTAGTGTGTGTGATCATAAGTCCTAAATTAAGCCTACAATAAGACTCATCACCTACACTAAACTGCAATCCCATGAAAAACCTTACATCAATTAGCTGATTTTCCAAATTTAAATTACATAATTAGTTGTGAAGTTCCAGTGAATTCTGTGTACAGAGCTCTGAATAATTTAAGGTGAAATCTTTTCAAGGTTGACATTAATTGACTGTGATGATGATTCAAACATTCAATTTTAACCACACACTTTTTTATGATCTGTAAACTGAAAAGCAGGGTAGGAGTGAACGACCCATGTAGAAAGACTGACAAAGGACAACAGTAAGAGCAATAGACATTCAGTCCAGGGTGACAAAAAAGAGGACGGAAGCAGTGATAGATGAGGAAATGGTGTGATAGAGGAAGTCCATTGAAAACAGTGTTGAAGTAGATGGAAGGGTCTCAAAAGAGGAGAGACAATTTAGACCAACCTCTCTTCTGGTTCAGATTTTCATTCAGTCATCCAATTCAGTTCAATGTCTAAATCATGCAGGCTGCTGTTGATCGTTATATGGTTTAATGAAGTAAAACAAACATTCAGAAACTGATCTAGGATAAATATTTGTTGATGCAGTGTTGTTTGCTTCATTGTTTATGACCTTCAGGTTTATTTATTTCAACAACATCAATCATGACTGAAAGCCAGAAGCAATGCATTATAAACTTTAGTTCATTTATCTAAAATGGAAAGCTTGTCAATTTGAGTAAAAGCTTAATGGAACGTAGAAAAAATTTGTTTTCCACTTTATTTTGTCCTCAGAGAAATCTCCATCAGATGCTTTTATGAGTCATCTGTTCAAGTAGAAATATATAATCCACAAGGACAAACGTGCACATAAACACTCAAACAGAAAACACACACACACACAAAGTGCAAGAAAGAGCTTTTGTTGAATTTTAGGCTGAAACGAAAAATTAAAAAAAAAAACATTTCAGTACCAGGTGACCTGTATTTTACAGACTGACACAATGCTGTTCAGATTTGACCATATTCAGCCACTGTGGTAAAAAACCTCGCTCTTACCTCTGAAAAGTCTATTAAAATAATTTTCTGTGAGACCTGATAAAGTGGTTTGATATTAGCCGAACCAGAGCCGGCAGCCCAAGAAAAAAGCCATTAAGAAACATTTCCTATAAAAAGATTTGCAATGAAGATGGGATATTTCACAGCATGATCAAGCATATTGCTTAGTGTGCTTTTTTATGTTTTTCTTACTTAATCACTTTACAAACAGAGGTTATTGTGCTGGGCCCTCGACACCTTAGAGAATCCTTTTCTAGTGATTTAACTGCCATAGATGGCATTAGTCTGGCACCAAGTGCAACTGTTAGAAATCTAGGAGTGCTATTTGATCAGGATTTATCCTTTAACTCCCACATAAAGCAAATTTCAAAAACAGCCTTTTTTCATCTTCGTAGCATCGCTAAAATCAGGCCTATCCTGTCCCAGAGTGATGCTGAAAAGCTAGTCCATGCTTTTGTTACCTCTAGACTGGACTATTGTAACTCTCTGCTTTCAGGCTGTCCCAGCAAGTCACTTAAGACCCTTCAGCTGGTCCAAAATGCTGCAGCACGTGTGCTGACTAGAACTAGGAGAAGAGACCACATTACTCCTGTTTTAGCTTCTCTGCATTGGCTTCCCATTAAATATAGATTAGAATTCAAGATTCTTCTCCTCACCTATAAAGCTCTCAGTGGACAGGCACCAGTCTATCTTAAAGACCTTGTAGTGCCGTACAACCCCTCTAGAACATTACGCTCCCAAAATGCCGGCCTACTTGTGGTACCATTAATCTCCAAAAGTAGTATGGGAGGTAGAGCCTTCAGTTATCAGGCTCCTCTTCTCTGGAACAATTTACCAACCACAGTTCGGGAGTCTGACACTCTCTCTACCTTTAAGGTTAGACTTAAAACTTTCCTCTTTGGTAAAGCTTTCAGTTAGAGACCAGCTCATAGCTCATAGTTTATAAATAAATAAATAAATTAGTTCATAAATTAGACTCATAGTTTAGATGTAACAGGCCTAGACTGCCGAGAGTCTGGCACAATGGGCTCTATCACTCTCTCTCTCTCTCTCTCAGCATCTGCTTTTGCCCGTTTGTTTTTCTGTACTCGTCTCTGGCTCTTGTCTTGTAGGTGGCCTGGGATCCTTGGTGGAGACTGCCTGCTGCTGTGGAGCCATGAAGCCTCAAAACTACAATTATAAACATGACACATAGTTGACCATTTTATTAGGAACACTCCATTCCCATTATCATTATAGCTATTTATACAGATACTAGCATGATCTCCATATCCATGATCGATACATCTACAGTATCTATATTTTACTACCACATAGGCATGAGGTCCCTCTTGAAAATGGGATGTCACATCTCAAGAGGCCTTTAACTCATTTATATTTAACGGAGACAAATATGGTCGGGATGCACTTGTGGTCTGGGCACCCATGAGTTAAGTCACTACCATAAATACTTATTATCAGTAAGAACATCTAGGAGTATACTTCTAGAAAATGATCACCACAACCATTCAGACATGAGGACCCTCTTGAAAATGAGATGTAGCATCTCAAGAGGCTAACCTCTAATAAATCAGACGACAGATCTATGGTTCATGAACTTGTCCCTAATTTTAGTTCTTATTCTAGTCCACTTGTCTCCTCTTACCTCCCTTCCTTCTTTTGCCCTCACACCCGACACAGCATCGTGTGGATTTGCTGTTCATCATGAGACTGGGATCCACATTCAAGATTTCCTGCTGCTTAACAGAAGGTTTTTCTTGCCGCCATGATATCCATGATATATATATATATATATATAGTTGGGTGTTGGATGTATATATTTGTATATATATGTATATGTGTATTTTATATGTATATATGTATCTATGCATATATGTGTATCCATTAAATGAAGAGCTTTATGCTCTATTGTAAAGTGTCTTGAGATAACACTTGTTATGAATTGGCGCTATACAAATAAAGATTGATTGATTGATTGATTGATTGATTATCTGTTAAGGGGTTGACTGTAATTTGAATGATATTTCAATATCTGCATTTCCAATGATATTTTTCTGTAAATTCCTATCCCTGTTTTCTTATTAAAACTTCAGACAAAACTCTGCAAGGGTAGACCTACATGAATCAAATTCCCCTTCTTGTTATCTTGACCTGTGGATTTTCATCTGACGTTGCACTGTTTCACTGTGTGCTGTTCAGGCAGGCAACTTTTCAACAACTTTTCTTCCAAATGTTAAATATACTGAAAACGGAACTGTAGTAGACTGAAATGGCATTGCACGTAAATTTCAGAACACAAGTTACAGGAATGACTACATGACTATAGAGTATTCCTGAGCCTTTTTTTCTGATAAATGGCAGTCTACTCATGTTTACTGAGTGTGGAGCTGCGTACATCTCTGTCTTTTGGTGTAACTGCAAAAAGCACTGCAAGGATGGAAGTATGAAAACACATACTCACTTGGTTGAAAAATGACTGATACAGCTAAAGAGAGCAAATCAATTATTTCTCTGTTCGTATTATTTAATTCATTAATTAATTTACTAATTTTGGATTCAGTATGGAAATTGAAAAAACAATCCCAGTTAATAATCAATAACAGTAAGTGCAAGGAAGATATCATCAGCCATTATGCTTAAAAAATTCCCTTATGAATTCCTTCCAATGCAAATCAAGGATGTCATGCTCCCCGCGGAGGCAGTCAGCAGATATGATAATTAAAAAAAAGACATAATTATTGCAGACAGTAGACAGAAGTGGTCAATTGTGGCTCAGGTTTATACTAATGGACACTAACTACACAATGTCCAGTGTGATTTCAAGCAAGTATTGTGACACCAGTAATTTCCAGAAGCATTTGTTCATGCAGGAAAGCATCAAATATTAAAAGTACCATGTTTTTGACATTTGTTGACCTTAAAAAGTTGTGTCGGTACATCTTTTTCAACACAGAATGTTGAAGACGGAATCAAAAAAGAACTAGATTGATAAGCAGAATCAATAATGACAATGGTATCATTAAAATCTTCACAAATGTCATCCCTATTCATGTTACATTTGATAACCAGGAGAATACAGTTGATGAGTGGTGTTTTATTTCTATTTCTCCTTGGAATATTTTTGTTCACCCCACAAAGATAAAGAAGAACAAATATAACAAAGGGCCTGACACTGAGTAAGAATGAGTTAAAAGCATGTAAGTCAGAGTAATTTGGCCATATTTCTTTACATAAACAGGCAATAGTCAATCATTGTGTTACTGAGATTTTTTTTTCTTTGTCACTCCAATCTAATCATAATTGTGTGGATAATTCTGATGATTTACCTTGAGTGGCCGGTAAAAAAACAAACAAATAAAAACAAAAAACAAACAGAAAACAAAGACGCCCACTATACTTTTTATCAAACATGCCACAACATGTGAAAAGGTATTTCCCAACCAGGAAAAATCCACTTTCAGTTTATGCATTATGGTACATACCATCATGCCCTATGATATATATATATATACATATATATATATATATATATATATATATATATATATATATATATATATATATATATATATATATATATATATACACACATATATATATATATATATATATACATATATATATGTATATATATATATATATAAAACAGCTATCAAAGACACAAATTAGTGTAAAAAGAAATCGTTTTTTAAATGGGTAACCATATAAAATAAACTTAAAGTACAATATCAAGCATTACCCAATTCACTGTTTCTTTGGGGAATGCTTGTTAAGCATAATGACTGATGATTATGGTTCTCACTGAACCTGACCTGGCAACCAAGATCGCGTCGCCAACCCAAGTTGGGTGGCCTATTCTTTGTGCCATCGTAACATTGCAGTGACATCATGCTCACTCCAGTTTCAGAGATCTCATATATCATATATATGTATGTTCAGGTTAAGGTGATATTATTAGGGTCCTCGCCCTAAAGCCCAAATTCCACTGCATGCGTATCCAGTCCGTCTCTGTGTCAAAGGTTCAGTCTCACCCCAGTTCACCAGGGATGAGGAGCTTTTGATTTTGGAGGTGCAAAACCACGAAATACTTCATGAGCTCGTTGACCCGCTGCAAGGCGGAGCCGCAATGCTTCGTACCGCAGACGGATCCAGTGGGAGTTGACGCGCGTCAGATGACGGAGCACAGCGGAGCAGAGCAGAGAAGGACCAGATACGCATCCAGTGGAATCCCCCAGTAAGAGACCTCTCTAGCTCAAGCTACAGTGGTCCTCCCCTCAGAGCAAGGACACTATTGTTGCTGTGTTATTATTCAACCAAACCTTAAGTCGACCCCTAAACATGCTCAGCAACTCACCAAAATTGGCACACATCGCAGATTCGGTGAAAAATTTGATAAAATGAAATATTTAACCCCCAAAATGCCAGAATGTGCTCTCTAGCATCACCTACACACAATAAGGCACAAAAATGGCCCTCACAGCTAGAAGTAGTGGCGTAGAGAGATCAAACATACAGCTAAACGTTTGTCTCATGAAAACCCACAAACCATGCACTGATAACCCTGACCTATCTCAGACAGGAAGCTGATCTCCTCCAAGACCATAAATGTTATCAGCTTGAAACACACAGAGATGACACACTAGGAATTGGTGATCAAAGGTTTGAAGGAATTTGTTATTTCTCAGATGGTTTCAGAATGACAAGCCCTCAAAGTTGGTCAACCCTGGTGTAGCCCTCCCAGCTCCTCCCATTTGAATGAATGTGGGAAGAAAATACAGCTCAAGACAACCTGGAAGTTAGGCCTATACAGACTAGGGATGTAACGGTTACCGGTAAAACGGTAAACCGCGGTAAAATTTCCCATGGTAATCATTACCGTGTCTTTTTAAAATTACCGTTTTACCGTGTTTGTTCACCACCCTGTGTCAATAACTCACGGTGATGCTGCTGTTTGCCTGGAAAAGCCGGACCTATGTCTCTGTCCTCGATTAAGCAGCCTGAACCGGTGTGAGCATGCGCAGTTTGCAGCTGCGCACATGCGCAGTTGCATTGTTTGGCCTCTGAGCCTGAGAGCGAAGTTCGAGCCACAGCAGAGTTTTCTCGAAACAGACTCTGAAGTCTGGTTGAATTTTGGATTTTTACAAGGATGCTGAGGGGAAACTGATACATGACAGTCTCCCTGTCTTAACACGAAACTGCAGCGAAAGAAAAAGACGTGCGTGATTTCAACGGCAGGAACTCTTCGAGTAAATGAACTGACGGATCCGTAGGGAGAGACAGAGAGAGAGAGAGAGCGAGAGGGCGAGGATTCAGTGAGCCATACCTGAGAGAATAACAGGTGACTTATCAGTAATTCTATCCAAAAATGTATAAATCTTATAAATAACAGAATTAGTATCATTCTGGACTGTGTTCTTGCCTTTGTTTTGCCGGGTATTCGTCGTATTTGGACATAGATCGTCTTTTTTCGTCAAAGTTCATGTTTTATGGATTTCATCGATCGTTATTTGGAAATATTTAGAGGAGCAAATACCGAGGAGTTCTACCGAGGAGAGGGGAGACCAGAGGAGAATCATGAAGGGGGTTAATTCCTTCAGGAACTATCGTCATTTAAAATAAAAGTCCTGGACATGGTCTAATATAAGGAGCTGTATCATGGACACAAATGCTGTAGGCAAACAAAAATGTGTGAGTAGTTTAAAATAGTTTAAGGTCATTTTTTGTCATCTCAAAACTTTGAACATGTTCATTTAAAATTGTTTATAAAGAGAATCCTGTTTAAAGTTCATATCAGTTGTTTTATTTTCTTGTAATCACACCGTTTATAACATAATAATGACTAATACTTTCCAGGATTCTTTACTTTTATTTCTCATGAAAGAAGGATAAAAATGTAGTCAAAGGGCATTTCTTGACACATTATTGATAAAAAAGACAAAAAAGAACCATTATGATAATAATATTGAAGGGGTTAAGTGATTAAATTGTGTGTAAAAGTACTTTTTGAACATTTTGAGCATGCTGCAACAATACCGTGATAATAATGATAACCGTGATAATTTTGGTCACAATAACCGTGATACAAAATTTTCATATTGTTACATCCCTAATACAGACAAAACAAAAAGTCATACTGCTTTACTGCTTTTACATGGATGAATATCTGACAAAATTTCCCATCAAAATATCTTAATTTAAGAGACATTTGGTCAGAATTGTAGCATCTGGGGGAAGGTGTTTTAAAGGTTTAACTCAATTTTAACTCTCATTCACAGGCGGATGATGTCAATCACTTTCTGATTGACAGTTCAGTACAGCTGCTCATAATTTCAGCTGTACCCATTTCACTCATCTACAAATAGTAATTATTCTTCAGCTGATGCTGGTGAGGAAGGACAGGACCGCAGAGAACCACTATTTCCAAGACAGTCTGGCTGCAGACCTGCAGACCTGCACTGAGAGGACCCGCTGCACTGAGAGGACCCGACGTCACGTTACGCCGACATCACGTTACGTTTCCTGCACTGACAGGACCCTACGTTGCAGACCTCCGACGTCACGTTACGTTTTTTTTTCCAGATGCCCCAGTGTGTGGTTAACGCCCAAAGTGATCACCGTAAGCAGACTACTGAAGTGTTATCATGGATGTATTATAAGAACTGGATAGCGTGGCTCCGCCTTCTACCATGTAATGGTTTTGAAGCCATAATATCCTCCGTCAGGGCGCCGCCATTGTGCAACCAGTAGAGAATTTGGGCCATAATCTGGACGCAGCTGTTGTAAACGGTCGCAAAACAACTCAGCATACGCCATACACAATCATTGTGAAGCTGCCGTAAACCGCGGTCATTTTTAAACTCTAATAACTAATAAAAAAGAAACTTTTCAGAAAAAAGAGGACTTGGAAAACACACAGCCCAATAATACTTTCATATCACCACAGCATACGGATGGGAGAAATATTTCTACGAAGTGTATTAATTTTTTGAAGTTTCACTTCGGCCCGTCCAGATGAATGGGGGAGACGGAGATTTGACCTATACTGCAGCCAGTCACCAGGGGGAGCAGTTTTCGTGGAGGCTTCAATTTGAGCCCAGTGTCATGGCGTCCATGTTTTTTACAGTCTATGGTCTATGGTCTACTCAGTGCAGGTCTGCAACGTAGGGTCCTGTCAGTGCAGGAAACGTAACGTGACGTCGGCGTAACGTGACGTCGGGTCCTCTCATTGCAGGTCTGCAACGTAGGGTCCTGTCAGTGCAGGTCTGCAGCCAGACCCCTCTCACTATTTCTGATGTACAAGTTGGAACCAATGTACTCACTAAGTAATGTTGCCACACGCAAATGGATTGTCACTTTGATGTGATCTAAATAAAAACTGTCGTTGTGAGTGTCCTCACACATCTACATAATGCTGATTGACTGTTGCAGCACAGCTATATGTGATGCCACCTGAAAGGTTAAAAAAATTTCAACTTTAGCGACTGAGCAACGCAACCTGGTAAAGCAACCAAGTCGCCCAGATTTCAACCATCACGTCATGGGATCGGGTTGGCCCTACCCCATCACAGCAGTACATGGAGAGTTGACTTTACATGGAGAGTGATTGTCCTGGTCACTCAAGTTATTCAAGCTTACTATGATGTCTAGAAGAAAAATTAACAATTTCCAAAAAAATGACCAAAATATTTGCAGCACTTCATTAAAGCAGTAAGAGTATGTTCATATCTCCGGCTCTTTGCTGAGACCTTCATTCCTTTCTTGTATGGAAGTTGTTTTTTGTTTTGCTTTGTTTTGTTTTGTTTGTTTTTTGCAAAAAAAAGAAAAAACTCAGAAAATGAGGAAAATTCTCTCCCATGACCATTTATCCCATGTCAAGCATTCACATTATTTTAATCCTTAGTCAGTCAAAACAGAGACTGAAGTTTGCTTCTGCTCTGTAACACATTACAAAATCAGTCGTGTCTGACAGCTCTAACATATTTGTCTTCAGTTCCAGTTAGGTTGTAATGTACAGAGAAGATTAATGGACCATTACTGTATAGCCATTATTGTATAGCCACGAGGGAGGGCAATTATTCAGGCTTTCTTTTTATAGTGAGTGGTGTCAAGGACAGGGATGGAGCATCATTTATGATGATGAGAGTGTCTGCTTCTCGAGCTCCAGTGACGCACGTACTGTACACAGCCAATCCATTTTCACCTGACAAGATCTCAAACAACACAAACACTTGTGGATGTGTACAAACACAAACAGAAGCATACAAGGTGTCAAATCTGGGCCTCTTTGTAAAGCTTTGTCACTGCCAGAGTTATTACCATGCATTCAACAACAAGTATGTAAGAGTTCCTAACAGAGGAAAGAAAACCTTAAGATTATTGATTTTAGTCTGACGTTTCATCCATTCGTCTCATGTCTCTGTAAAACAGGTTGGGGGCTTAAGTAAACACGCATCACATCTATTTTTTACCATTTGCTCTTCTGACTTCATACTGAACAATTACCAATTATTGATCTCATCAGCAGCAGATAAAGGGGTCTAGTTTTGACATAAAATTGATTGATTGAAATAACAAATGCTTTGTTGTATAAACTACATCTTCTCATCCTAATGAACTGTGTGCATTCTTTCATTTTCTATACCGCTCACACTTAGCACATTGGACAAATATGATTATGATAATTGTATGTTTCATCGGTTGATGCCATCAAATTAGGAAAAGTCATGAAATATGAAGCAAAATTTTAAAAAATCCTCTATTGTTTTTGAATGATAAACATTGTATGCGGTCAATCTGACCCCAAGAACAATAGGAGGTTTGACCTTTTAAGAGGGTTTAGTGTTGTGAATCCTGTGTTTGCAGAGAACAAACTAAGTGACAACTTTGCATTTAGAACAAACCCCTCCAGGGAAATAATAGAGTTGCATGATTATATGCAATCTAAACAACACGACCAAGAGCTTTAAAATGAGAGGGGCATCAGGTAGAAAATAGGGCAGACACCTGTGCTGTACATCAAATCACTATGTGCCCATTGACTGCAGAAAGAACCAGATGAAACCATATGACATCAGTCATTTCATTATCAAAGGAGCCTTTGGAAAGGTGTTGAGGTCGATCCGTGCACACACCATCTCAACGCAACTTTGATCAAACGACTAACAGACAAAAGAAAAGACCCTGCATCAACTTATAGCCATGCCAACATGCACTTATTTTCCTTAAAAAAATGTTGCTAAAAATGGGCAAAAATAGCCCCCTGTTCATTGAGAAGCTAATTTGATTTGCCAGACAGACAGTTTAATATATTCCATACAGGAATATGGGCTGGTGCTCTGATGGACATAGAGGGTGCTTGAGTCTTTTAAACGTATACACAAGGTGACTTAATGATCTTTTTTAGTCAGTCACATTCATCATGAGCCAATCAAATGATTGAATTAGGCTCATAATGCAAGACAATTTGTACAGCAGATTCTTGCCAAAATCTGTCAGGAGAGAGGCTAAAATATCTTATTCATGGATGGATTTGTTGTGTTGTTCTCTCTTTTCCAGTTAACGGAGAGGTGTTGTCAAGTTCTGATAAATGGGCATTGCTGGCTCTGGGCTCTAGTAGTGTGCTTTACCATCACTTTGAAGTTATATTTTAAGTTCTGTATTGGGCATAGCAGGTATTTGAATTACTTGCACCTTCTGTCATCCAAAGGTCGCTGCTGATGTGATTACCTGTATGATTGGAGCCAAGCCTTGCATAAGGTCCTTACAGCTCATTATTTCTGCAGTTATCAATGTTGGATCTTTATAAAAATGAATAAAAAGTCAGGGACAAGCAGAGCACTGTAACACAGAAGGAAATATTCACCCAAAAAATCAAACAATGTTAATTGTGGTCACTACTGTCACATTTTGTCTGCTACTATAGTAAAGTGTGTCAGAGTGACACTGTCATCTCACACCAAAAACACACCCAGACTGACACACAGTGCTGGGAAACAGAGACAGACAGAGGGAGAGGCAGAGAGATGCTTCAGAGGAAAATAGGTCATACTAATGCATCCCTCTTGTGAATGAACAGGAACATGTATTTTCCCCATGTCCATCAATCAACTACATCCTGAATGAAAAATGTGTTTATGCTGATACAGAGTCATCACAAATACATCAATTAAAAACAACACATCCTACAGAGAGTTGCAGAGCTCCTGTCCATCACCACTGGGAGTGAGCAGAGGATGGGCGGGCTGAGGACAAGGCCCTGCTGGAGTACTAAAAGGGCAGGTGCAGCCAAGCGCTAAATGAACTGCTTGTTTTAGACACTCTCCATTGGATCAGCATTTCGTCACAGCCAGAGAGACAGGCAATTGAGAATGACTTCCCTGAAAAGACCATTTGGACCAATGGTGACTATAGAGGACTAACTTTTACTGAGCGGCACATAAAGTCAGTCTTATGAGACGATCAGGACTGGTAGTATGTGATGGAGATGCCCTGTTAAAATAGCTCACAGTAACTCCTTTAAAACCTTTTCTTGAGCTGGATGTGGGAAGCCTTTTCTTCTCCTCCCTGCACATTTGTCCTCTCAACATCCACACAAAGGAAGACACTTAAATATTTGTTGTGTTGATGGAGCCTGGGATATGACCAGCATTTGTCATAGTGACATCAAGAGGAGAGAAAAGAGTCCAGAGCCTCCGCTGCACATTTGTAATCCTCTACAAACTGCAGTGTTCTAAAGATATGACATTTTCAAGCAAATGGTGATCATGAGGCTAAATATCCTTGACCTCTGAACACTATGATCTAACTAAAAGATCTCTGATTCAGAGTAAGGCTGTCAAAACATCAACATTTTTACCTTAAAATTATCATGGCCAAATATGACAAAAACAAATACATCATCACATTATATTTTAAAATCTTGAAGTATAATATTTAGAAATTTGATAAGACCTAATCATCATAAAGTGGTGTTCTTTTGGTCTTTGCAGTAACAGTATTACATAGCAGTATCACAAACTTCTAACACCTGCATTTGGAAAGCATTTTAAAATCCTACAGCCCCTCACCCACCATCTTATTTTATTTGCTAAGTCGTGAGCTTTAAAAAGTGATTACAAATACCATGAGAATATCTGAATGAAGGCATGTCTATGCCTCAACCATGAACACAGCACATCACCGAAAAGCCAAAGCAGTATCTTAAGAAGGTTCTGGAGAGACACAGCTCATGAGAATTTAAATTAAAACACTTTTTTCTAAGCAGGGATGAAACATAAGGATCTATACCAGGGCTGTCCAAACTTTTTTCCTGAGGGCCACATACAGGAAAATAAATGGAGGACTGGGCCATTTACTAAACATGAGGTATACTGCCTCACTCCCAATGCAGAAATGTTGGGAAAATCCATCAAATGCAGGTGAAGTAGTAGTAGATTTTCATTTATTTTTTACGAAAAGGTTGGCAGGTCATTCTCTAAGTCGCAGCCTCAGACTGGCTCTACTACTATACTGTTTCCCTTTCATTGTCCTGTATGAAGGGAGAGACAAGAAGAGAAATAGCAGATGTGTATATTTTAAGCTTGTTACACTAATAAATAATTGGGCTTGTTACCACACCAACTAATGTTTAATAAAAAAATTACATCAACTTTAATTAACTGTGGCCCTGGGATTGACTGGCCACCAGTTCAGGGTTTATCCTGCCTCTTGCCCAACAACAGCTAAGATAGGCTTGAAGCTCACCATGTCTTCAGAATTCAAAAAAAGTATTCACAAATATTGTTTTGCCAAGTGGAGTCAACCGGTCCTGTGCGTGTATGCAAATTAGCCATGTGTGGGAATGATAGCAGAATCACATAATGTTGAGGAGCCATGATGAGATAGGCTCATGGAAGTGATTTCGTACAATTCATTACATTGTAACCTAACGAAATTTGTTGAATCAAATCATTTGATGTTTTTAAAGTCATGATATTAAGCCAAAAAAGATTTTGCATGCACGCTGCACTGTTCAATAATCAACTTGATTTACTTTATGATCACTCAAAATTAAAAAGGTATAAATCTTAAAACAAGTTCCCACTCACATCCTGTGTGGTTGGAGATTTTGGCGTCTTTCTTCAGAGAGCGGCTCTTGTTGCCTAAAGATAAATTCATCAGATGCTGCACTGTTTCACCCTGAATTCAAAATTTTTGAAACTTTGGGCAAATATCACAACAATTTTATCCCTCCCACTCAGTGCACAATTTGCAGTTTCTTTCAAACTTTTGAAATATTTCCGCACAAAGGTGGTGTCAGAGATCGTGCTGTGTGTCTTATTCAGATGGTAAAGACACTTACTGCAGTCTGATGGACGGTTTAGGACGGCTGCGGAATGAGACATAATGATAAACCTACATTTTGCCAAAGTTATTTGCAGCCGCTTGTAAATTGAGTTTACAGGATGAGCTGCAGCAGCCACAAACACCAGAAAATAGGAGGAAGTGCCAAATAAACAATCAGCTCAAAAACATAAGACCCTTGCAGTGGTCGTGACCTGCGCTGTCAGGGCTGAGAGCTTTCGCTCTGAGTGTACGCTGCAGTCGGGCTGCGCTCTCTGCGATCATGATCCTGTTCATAGTTCCATTTATCAGTCATTTTCTAATTGACAGTACTGGCCAAATATTGACGGATATTTCGGACTGTGTCTAATTATGAGAATGCTGTCATTCAGTTGGAATCAGGAAAGGAAAATTAAAAATTATGGATAATAATATGGCATGAAGGAAAAGTGACCTTGTTCAAGACAGTTTCTCCACCCAGTGTTGAAACTAAGAAGTACAAAACAGTTAAGCACTAATCTTACATGCGGGCAATTGTCCATTATATTTTGGACGTTAATGCAGGTCAATTAAAAATAGATGCAGTTGGCCCTCGGGCCATCGTTTTGAAACCCCTGAACTATAGGCATGCCACAGTCATGATCCTCTGTGATTTTTAAAAAAATAAACCATAAAAATACATATTTGGGTAATCTGAAATAATTGAAAATTTGTTTAAAAGTAGTAAAGCACAGAATCTTTTTGACCCTTTAGCTACAGCCATTGTATTACCTATAATAATAGGTCAAAATGGGAAGCACCTCCCAAGGTGATGGAGAATGATCGAGCCAAGTACCTGTAGGACTTCCAGATACAGACCGACAAAATGGTAACAGCCAACCAACCGGACATTGTGATCACAGACAAGCAGCAGAGGAAAGTTGTTGTGATAGATGTAGCATCCCAAGTGATAGAAACATCAAGAAAAAGGAACATGAGTAACTCGAGAAATACCAAGGGCTTAAAGAGGAGCTGGAGAAAGCCTGGAAGCTGAAGGCAACAGTGGTACCTGTGGTCATCGGAGCACTAAGGGGCAGAGAGAAGTGGCTCCAACAGATCCCTGGAGAAACATCAGACATCTCACTCCAGAAGAGTGTAGTCCTAGGAACAGCTAAGATACTGAGCAGAACCCTCAAGCTCCCAGGCCTCTGGTAGAAGACCAAAGCTGAAGAGGATGAACAGTCACCCACCCCACCAGGGGAGAGGGGGATGGGTGAGAGAAGAGGTTTTTTTCTGTATATATATATATATATATATATAAATATATATGTTGACCTTAAGATCACCGACAGCTGTGATGTAAATAGATCAGTATAAAAGATTCAGGACCATGGACAGCTCTGCGTCGACTTGCTTATTTATATTATTTATTTATCATATATTTATGTTATTATTTAAGATCATCAGCACAATATAATAAATAAGACAAAATCAACATATAAAGCCTTAACCATTTCTGGAAACAGAAAATGACAACAAAACGTAAATGTCAAACAAGGTCATTATAAATCACAATTTTTTGTCTTTCCTACCTCTGAATTGCCTTTATGTGGCAGGCGGCTCGGGCTTACTACCCCCATACAACGGAAGCACTTCTGACCTCAAGAGCAGCAGCAATCCTGCTCATAGCCCCATCATCTCTGCATGACTCGCCTGCGTTTGTGCTCTCAAGCCTGAAATGTTTTTTTTTACCTGCTCCAGCACTTCAGCTGGCATGAACTACTCGCTATAGCTGCAAGTTCGCGTCTTGTACCTCCGTGTTACTGCTTATTGTTCTTGTGCCGCTGTTTGTTTTTACTGCTCAGTTTAAAGGAGACGTCAATCTCTAAGTTTGCAGGGACAAAGCCACCTATACGCCACAAGGCTTATTGCAATCAGAGGGGCCAAGTGCGCTCAGATGCCAAACTGTGTGGGCGTGTTTGCGCCAGCATATCATTAGAGCAATTTCTTTTGAGGATAAGGCGCTAAGACAGGGCAGATAGCGTGAGCTATTTCTGCGCAAATGATGGCGCTACTAGCAGGAGCAATCCATTCTTTGTGGATCTGGCCCAGTGACTGGCTCCTGATATTCCTAGGCTTGTTTTTGTGCTCAATGTGTCACATCAGACCAAATAAAGACATATTGAACCCACATTTTTGACAGTTTTAAAATCTTCAGAGCAGGTTCAGTGTAGGGAAGCTCCACTTGATCATTTATGCTTGTTTGACATCAACAGGCTGTCACATTCAGCTCTACCTGGCCAATTAGCACTGTATGCAGAGCATGAGAGAAGGCTGGCGAGGTGAGAATATTAAAGTAAAATCATGGATACGCACACATTTGTACACATGCAGACACATGGCTGACAACTTTTTTTAAAGGTGTTAGATCAAAACAGATGATTATTGCATCTTGCTCTGAATCACAGTGCATGTGACAAAGAAAAGCTGACAGAAAAGGACTCTAAGAATGGGATTGTAAATCTGGCTGAGGGATCTCCATTTTTCTATGAGTGAATAGCTCAGAATAAAAGACAATGATTCATCTTGTACGGAGGTTAGGCATCCCTGTGTCTACTTTAAAAAGACAACTATGGTGATATGAAACTGGATTTAGTCATTTGGAGACCCTGTGCTAACAAGGCCCTTTCTATTTTCCTAGAAGTACTCAGGGTCTGTGAACAAAATATGTTGAGGCTTTTACATGAGCTGTAGATATAAAATTTTAAAATCTTCTGCCATAATTGACCAAAAAAAAAAACAGAGAGCACACTGTCTAAACTGCACTGACATGTTGACAAGATGATGAAACAGAGAGGAGAGAGGGAGCACTCCTTGTCCAAACACTTCCTTTTCATGGGATTTAGACAGTTTCAGTGGGTTTGGTTGGAATTTAAGTATATCTTGAGAGATGATATGATATTTCTGTAGTAATGATATTGCATTAACATGTTGTCAGTATTTAGAAAAGTGCATGAAACAGGTGAAGAGATAGGACAGTCTCTTGAGATACACTCAGTGTTATAGTTGTTTCCAACATATTTGTGCAATTTAGGCTACAATTAGACATTTTTTGCAATGCATTGGACTTCAAGAAAAGGAATGCTGTGTAAAATTCTTCAAAGTGTTGATGGCAGTTAATCAGAACCAAATAAATTAAATCTGATTTTTTTACATATTGCTCAATCCAGTTGGGTAAGTGGTGGCAAAGACATGAGAGGGCTAAGTATTTGGTATCATTTCAATACTGAAAAAACTGACACTAAAATTAGATAAATATGTTGACAAAGTAAGGCAATGTTCGAAATGCTGGTAGAATAGGCAGGTACAAACTAATGAGAAGTGATGGAAACCCCAGTTTCACCTACTGTTCAAATAATTTTGCCAAAGTATTTGTGCAACTTAAACATGAATTTGGCATTAATATAATTCAATAACAGAGAAGAAGCAGTGTCTGAATTGCATATACAAAACCCAAAACCAGTGAAGTTGGCATGTTGTGTAAATTGTAACTAAAAACAGAATACATTGATTTGCAAATCCTTTTCAACCTAAACTCAATTGAATACACAGCAAAGACAAGATACTTAATGTTCAAACTGAGAAACTTTATTTTCTTTTGCAAATAATCATCAACTTAGAATTTAATTGCAGCAACACATTTCAAAAAAGTTGGCACAGGGGCATTTTTACCACTGTGTTACGTCGCCTTTCCTTTTAACAACACACAGTAAACGTTTGGGAACTGAGGAGACCAATTTTTGAAGCTTTTCGGGTGGAATTCTTTCCCATTCTTGCTTGATGTACAGCTTAAGTTGTTCAACAGTCCGGGGTCTCCGTTGTTGTATTTTACGCTTCATAATACGCCACACATTTTCAATGGGGGACAGGTCTGGACTACAGGCAGGCCAGTCTAGTACCCGCACTTTTTTACTACGAAGCCACGCTGTTGTAACACGTGCAGAATGTGGCTTGGCATTGTGTTGCTGAAATAAGCAGGGGCGTCCATGAAAAAGACGTTGCTTGGATGGCAACATATGTTGCTCCAAAACCTGTATGTACCTTTCAGCATTAATGGTGCCTTCACAGATGTGTAAGTTACCCATGCCTTGGGCACTAATACACCCCCATACCATCACAGGTGCTGGCTTTTGAACTTTGCGCCTATAATAGTCTGGATGGTTCTTTTCCTCTGTGGTCTGGAGGACACGACGACCAAAGTTTCCAAAAACAATTTGAAATGTGGACTCGTCAGACCACAGAACACTTTTCCACTTTGCATCAGTCCATCTTAGATGAGCTCGGGCCCAGCAGGTCAGCTGTGTTTCTGGGTGTTGTTGATAAATGGCTTTGGCTTTGCATAGTAGAGTTTTAACTTGCACTTACAGATGTAGCGACGAGCTGTAGTTACTGACAGTGGTTTTCTGAAGTGTTCCTGAGCCCATGTGGTGATGTCCTTTACACAGTGATGCCAGTTTTTGATGCAGTACCGCCTGAGGGATCAAAGGTCACGGGCATTCAGTGTTGGTTTTCGGCCTTGCCGCTTACGTGCAGTAATTTCTCCAGATTCTCTGAACCTTTTGATGATATTACGGACCGTAGATGATGAAATCCCTCAATTTCTTGCAATAGCTCGTTGAGAAATGTTGTTCTTAAACTGCTCGACAATTTGCTCACGCATTTGTTCACAAAGTGGTGACCCTCGCCCCATCCTTGTTTGTGAATGACTGAGCATTTCAGGGAAGCTGCTTTTATACCCAATCATGGCACCCACCTGTTCCCAATAAGCCTGTTCACCTGTGGGATGTTCCAAATAAGTGTTTGATGAGCATTTCTCAATTTTCTCAGTCTTTTTTTGCCACTTGTACCAGCTTTTTTTAAACATGTTGTAGGCATCAAATTCCAAATGCTAATACTTGCAAAAAATAACAAAGTTTACCAGTTCGAACGTTAAGTATCTTGTCTTTGCTGTGTATTCAATTAAATATAGGTTGAAAGGGATTTGCAAATCATTGTATTCTGTTTTCATTTACGATTTACACAACGTGTCAACTTCACTGGTTTTGTAGGTTGATGACATTAAATCAAAGCAAAATCGTTTTTTTCATCCGTCCAATGCATATACCACTCATGCCATTAGGGACCACAGTGGTAAAGCAATTTAGGAAAACAAAATAGCATAAAGAAATATTTCACAAAAGGAACATCAGTACAACTCTACAAATCAGCAGATATCACAGGACAATAATTGGCAAAGCAGGTCAAACTGATGAGTAGCTGGGGAAACCCCACTATCTCTGTTGTCAAGTTGCCAGCATAATTGTGCAATGTAGACAGAATGTAGAAAATGGTTAAAAATATTTGAACCCTATATATGTAATACATGTATATATATATATATATATATATATATATATATATATATATATATATATATATATATATGTGTGTGTGTGTGTGTGTGTGTGTGTGTGTGTGTGTGTGTGTGTGTGTGTGTGTGCTTCCCCTCAGTGATTATATATGCTTAACTTTCATTGTTACGCTGATGAAGCTCAACTGTATTTATTAATAAAGCCAGGTGAGACAAATCAGAGGTCATTGTGCTGGGCCCCCGACACCTTAGAGAAACTTTTTCTAATGATTTAACTACCATAGATGGCATTAGCCTGGCACCAAGCACAACTGTTAGAAACTTTGGGGTTCCATTTAATCAGGATTTATCCTTTAACTCTCACATAAAGCAAATTTCAAGAACAGCCTTTCATCTCTTGATAGCTAAATTCAGGCCTATCCTATCCATGGATGCTGAAAAGCTCGTCCATGCTTTTGATTCCCCTGGACTGGACTATTGTAATTCTCTACTTTCAGGCTGTCTCAGCAAGTCACATACAATGCTTCAGCTGGTCCAAAATGCTGCAGCACGTGTACTGACTAGAACTAGGAGTAGAGACCACATTACTCCTGCATTAGCTTCCCTTTATTGGCTTCCCATAAAATATAGATTAGAATTCAAGATTCTTCTCCTCACCTATAAAGCTCTCAGTGGACAGGCACCAGCATATCTTAAAGAGCTTGTAGTGCCGTACAACCCCTCCAGAACATTTCTCTCCCAAAAATGCTGGCCAGCTTGTGGTACCATCAGTCTCTAGAGGCAATATGGGAGTAGAGCCTTCAGTTATCAGGCTCCTCTTCTCTGGAACCATTTACCGACCACAGTTCAGGAGGCAGACACCCACTCTACACCCAACATAGCATCGTATGATTTGCTGTTCATCCACATTCAAGATTTCCTTCGTCTTAACAGAACGTTTTTTCTTGCCACCATGATGGAAGGATTCATGATTGGCTATATGGATTCATGTTGGGCGATGGGTGTATATATTTGTATATATATGTATATGTGTTTACCTCCCCCAAGGAGGTTATGTTTTCGGGAGAGTTTATCTGTCTATCTGTCCGTCTGTCCGTCAGTCTGTGAACAAAATAACTCAAAAAGTAATGGATGGATTTTGATGAAATTTTCAGGAAATGTTCAGCATGGGAAAAGGAAGAACTGATTCGATTTTGGTGTTGATCCAGATCAGCGTCTGGCCACCATGCCGAAAAATGTGATTTCTGTGAATAACTACTGAACTAAAATAGATATTACTAGAAAAGCACTCGGAGAGCGCAGACCTCCGCCAGCGCCACAGTCCTCACCCATATTGTGATTTTCATCGTAAATACTAGTCCTACCTTTATTTCATCAAAATATTTAGATTCCTTGACCATGAAAACATACCATTAGCAGTTGGATTCATAATGATATCTATTTTAGTTCAGTAGTTAATCACAAAAACACATTTTTCATCATGGCGGCCACAAGCTGATCCGGATCAACACCAAAATCAAATCAGTTCTTCCTTTTCCCATGCTGAACATTTCCTGAAAATTTCATCAAAATCCATCAATTACTTTTTGAGTTATTTTGTTCACAGACAGACAGACGGACAGACGAACAAACAAACTCCCCCGAAAACATCCTTGGTGGAGGTAATTATGAATCCAGTTGCTAATGGTATGTTTTCATGGTCAAGGAATCTAAATATTTCGATGAAATAAAGGTAGGACTAATATTTATGGTCAAAATCACAATATGGGTGAGGACTGTGGCGCTGGCGGAGGTCTGCGCTCTCCGAGTGCTTTTCTAGTTTTATATATGTATCTATTTTGTGTATCCATAAAATGAAGAGTTTTATGCTCCATTGTTAAAGGAGACACCGAGGAACACATTCGTCCAGCAGCAGTATATAGATTCCTAGCTCACACTCACTCATTACCAGCTCTGGCCTGATGCATGATTTAATACTTACATATAATAAAATAAATTTGAAAACAAGATCTTACACCCCCTTAAGTTTCAAAAAATGAGATATTGTATTTTTTCTGATATCCTAGAACGAGATTTGATGCCTCTGAAAATAGGTCATTGCAAGATGTCCGCGAGATTTAAATCGTCGTGACGACACAAGGTACATTTCTTTTTATTGGAGTAATCTGATAAAACACTTCCTCCCCTGTGATGTCCATTAGCCATAAAAAACCGTCACATAGGAACACATTCGTCCAGCAGCAGTACATAGATCCCTAGCTCACACTCACTCATTACCAACTCTGGCCTGTAGGGGGACTCAATACGCGGTCACTGCTTTGAGCCTGCCGGAAAATACAGTAGAAGAAGAAGGACAGGCTGGCTCTACCCCCGATAGAACTGACCAATCAGAACACAAAGGGCTGTGACGTTGCAAGGTAACTGTAGGTCATCCTGAGATCCTTGTGTTTCAACGAGAGCTTCATAATGGCTTAAAATGAGGATTTTGAGAACGCTATTGTGGGGCAATGAAGGAACTAAATGACTTGTACTGTGGGCAGAAATGCTTTACAGGCATCCTAGTCTGGCATAGTGAAAAGGAGAAACAAGCATGACATGTCTCCTTCAAGTGTCTTGAGGTAACACATGTTGTGAATTGGCGCTGTACAAAAAAAAGATTGATAAAGACTGATTGATGCTTGAGCTTTTAATTTATCATTTAGAAAATTATGATCCAATTACTGACAAAAAAACACTTCAAATTGCAAAAAAAAAGAAATGTTGACTCTTATCAATATACTGCATATTTCTTATGGGTTTGTGGGCACAAAATACATGGATAAAGCTGAATGATTGTAGTAAAACAATTACTTACTGAATTCTAAAACTTACATCCTGACAGTATATCTATCACCCAAATGTGTTGGCATATGCAGGTCACTGATTGGCCACACAGTTGGAATTGAAATGAAGCAAGGGAATCCCCCTGTTTCCCCCACAGCTCCTGATGTTGCCAACATCAACACATGTGCAATTAGGGCAGTGTGCAAGAACTGCAGCAACTGATGTCAGACCAAAAGCAAAAGAGGCTGGTCTCACTTACACAAATTAAATTGCAGCACTAAGGCACAGCAAAAAAAAAAAAAAAAAAAATCTCATATAATCCATTATCTATTCAGCCTATTCTATTTGGGGTTGTGAGGGTAAAAAATAAAGAAAAAAGTTTTAGAGAGAAATTGCTTCATCCCAGAAAATGATCTCCTCAAGATGCAAGCATTTCTTCTGACACTATTTTGATAACAACAAATACGTAGAAATAGTAGGCGTATGACTGGACGAGTGGGTTAATCTGAAGAATGGCCAGGGAACCTTTCAGATTGATTCCCAATGACAGCAAAGTGTGTGTGTGGTTAAAAATGTGTGCATGAATGTGCCTGCAGGATTTCTAGGCAACACAGAAAGAGTACTGCAAAACTACACAAATGGCTAATCTGTCCCATAAGAGTTACTGTGTACAAAACAATTTTGAAAAAAAACCTCAATAATTAAATATCATTAAATGATTAAAAATAAATTACTACACATAGCCAACAATTCTTCCTACAGGAATGGGTGAAACTGGTGAAGAGAAAGGGAAAGCCCAGTTCCAAACGGTCCTTGTTTTGAGACAGTGGGCAATACATGTGTAATACAGATATAAATCTTTGGAAGTTAACTTTAGATGTGAAGTCTTTATTTGATGATCGTCAGAATGATCTCGAGGTCCTTAAGCATAAGAGGCCTCCTAGAACTGCTGGGTAACAGCCCGTGGGTGTTTCTGTCAACAGGTGACAGCCACATAACAAAACAAAACAACGGGACTAAAGCTGCCTGCTCCCCAACTCAGAGGAACTGCCAAATCTGGATTATCAGATTACATTTCTTCAAGGTTTTTTTTCTGCAAAGATGGCTCTGAGACAAAATATGACATAATTAATTATGTGTTATGAAGCCAAACCATGAAAATGCCCCTAAAGGTGGTGATAGTCATATTGTTCCTTGTCATAGTTTACTTTGCAGCACTGTTTCCAGGTGTTAAACAACATCAAACATCCTGAAATGCCGCACTTTGCTTAAAACCCAGCATCTGTTTATAGCATTCTGCTGCCACATCATTGGGCACTATGGTAACACCACTGTAGCACCTTTACATGGTCAGTGAGTCAAGCAGGTTGCAGCAACACCAAACAGGACGAGGAATAACTGTGATGTTTAAATCAAGGCACGCATCGAGCCTGTTAAGAGCACATCTGCAGCAGACACCTGGCTCTGAGGCTCGTGTGTCTTTAATTTCTGCTCTTACATTCACACATTCGCAGTTAGATGATGTGGAGAATCACTTACACAAGATCAGTGGGTGCCGGATGACCGCCAGCGACAGCGTCTTTCGCGTTATCCCAGATAATGACAAAAAGACGCGGAGGGAAGCTCCACTGCGAGCGTAAACTTCCGCGGCACCTGTCCGTCACCCTCGGGTACTTTAGGCTTGCCGGCCCCGTGGCGAGTCGGCTTATTATTTTTCCCCCAAAGCAGCAGACGCAGGCACAGCTGAATGGGCGATCACGAGGTTTGTATTACACGGAGGCAGGGAGGAGATGGAGGAGGGAGGGGAGGCGAGGGCGCGCGGTGAGCGGTAAGCGAGGTGAGGGATTGGCACCCAACCTGCAGTCTTCCTGTGCTCATGGTGACACGGAGCATTCATGTCAGGATGGAGCTGTGGTGAGGGGAGGTGGAGCAGAGATAGATCAGACTGTGTCTGTGCTCGGTTAATCTAGTATCTGAGCCTTTATTTTCATTTTGGCACCTGGGAATCCTGCACTCTAATTTGGCATGGCTGCTTCTGGAGGAGGAAGGGGAGGAGGAAGGAGTGAGTTGGCAGGCTGCTCCATTCATAAAGCCAGTCGCAGTTTAAATGAGCTCACCCACTGACAACATTCACTTACTTTGGTAAACTGAGGGAAAACTAGTCAACAATACACTTTATATTTGCAGAAACTCTAAACTGTTTTCTTCAGGACCTGATGAAAGGCATATAAATTACCATATGTGAATGGCTTCATGAAGAAAATGAACTCTGCTCTCACCCTGGTGAAGTTTGACTGTTGCAAATATATGCAAATAAAATAGTTTTCCTTTTTCTTTTTTATCCCAGACATGTCTGCTTCTCACATACCTTGACATGTTTCTGCGGAAACCTGAAAAGGCAACACAGGAATACTACAAATCAGCCACAGCGGACCACTGCAAGGGGGAAAAACCATATACAGTCCTGCTCAGTATTATTGGCACCCCTTCATTATTTTCATTGCTTTAAAGCTGGGGTTGGCGATTTTGGAAAACTAGCATGAATTTAAAAGTAGCATCTCCTCAGGGCTCCGCCTAACGGCCCTCCTGCTCACATGCACGCGCGCGGCTTTTATATCCAGCTGATTCAACTCCAAACCCTCAGCACAACGTGTTTGTTTTACACTACACCAAGTCATGTCTCAGTCAGCGGTAAGAAAACACCAAACAAACATGTAAAGTTAGTTAGTACTCTCAGCTGATGTTGATCGGGGTATAGGTAGTTCCTCTGACATTCTCCACATAGCTGTCAAATCTCCCGTTTTGGCCATGAAACTACCGTATTTTCCGTATTTTATCCTTTTTCCCGCCGTCCTCCTGTATCAGTATTCTCCCGTAAATCTCCTGTGTGATGATTTAATAAAAACATTCCTCTGCTTCTCCAAACTGAACTCTGTCTCTAGCCTGAATGGGGTGGTAATGCTCCAAAATCATGGATGCCAACCGCCGTAACACCGAAGAAGAAGAAAAAGCCTTGCGAGAACGTCCACCTGCAGTAGCCTGGGTGACAGTTCTCGCGAGATTAGAGCAGCAGAACAAACTTAGAAAAACAAAGAGTTTATTTTAGATTTCTTGTACATCGGTCTTAAAATGTGAGGGATACTGGAGCTTGGTTGGGGTTGTGGGACGGCTCACGGCGGGCTTCCCTTATTTTCAAAGACAAAACTTGAAAGGTAAGCATTCTCCGGCGGACTCTGATATGTATGAGCTCGGCTCGCGCACCGAGTCTATGCACGCCGGGAAAATGCACACGCAGTAGGCGGGCAGAATGGCGACGGGATTTGATTGGTTTAAAAACAGGTGTCCCGGCATGATTATTGGTTGGGGTTTTCCCTGTTTTACTCCTGCTGTAGATAGCGGATATTTTTTGCCCTGTTTTAAGAACACATTATGAGTTGATTACCATCGGGTCATAAAGACCATTTTAACCAGTATTACAAAAAGTTTATCTAAATCAAATCGCCAACCCCAGCTTTAACAATATCTTCAGAAATAAATTGAAATGTAACAAATTTAAGTCATCAGGATCTGTTAATTGAAGGTCCAAAACACTTCAACAAAAAAAAAATCATTTTTACAAGTTACACATTGTAATTTCAAAGAGGGAACTGAAAAAAAGCATGTGCAGCAATAATGGCACCCCTCTTCAGTATTTTGTTGCACACCCTTTGGCACCGATGACGGCCTCCAAATGTTTCTCGTCGCCATCTATAAGCTTCTTGCACTTCTTAGCTGGTATTTTCTCCCACTCTTCCTGTGCAAATTGTTCAAGCTCTTGAACATGTGCAGGTTTCTTTTCCCCAATAGCAGGTTTCAGCCATACCAAAGATTTTCAATCAGACTGAGATCAGGACTCATTGCTGGCCATTTTAAAACAGGCCGTTTTTCCTTTCCAACCATTCCTGCATGCTTTTGGACGTGTGCTTTGGGTTTTTATCTTGCTTTAGGGCCCACAATCTTCGACTCAAACCAAGTGTTCTTACACTGGGTGGGACATTTCGCTCTTAAATTTCTTGATAATTCTCTGATTTCATGATTTCTGTCATACGGTCAAGGCCTCCAGTGCCTGATGCAGCAAAGCAGCCCCAAAGCATTATGGAACCTCCACCATGCTTAATTGTTGGTGGGGTGTTCTTTTCCTTGTAGGCTTCAAGTGGTTGCAATTAAAACTGCCTATTCTAAATATGACTGCATCATCATAGTAGCTGATGGAGTATAATTTACAAACCTTAATATGTGAACATTACTTCTGCCAAGTTTGAGTCTGATAAAGTGATGCAAAGCAATGTTAGAGAGGTTTGTAAAGAAACTGTACTGTCATATTGTGTACTTAAACTTCATGGGTGCCAATAATGATGAGTAGGACTGTATGGACTGGGATAAGGCCAGAGTCATCCGCACCTAGGTCAACAAGCATCAGTGCTGGGTTAGGGAAGCAATTAAAATAAGGAAACGGGGCCCAGGAATGATGACAGGGATGAGGGAGCATGCTCTCACAAACTTGGAGAGCTTCCTGCAGAGGCGAAAAGACAGCGGGAGGCGTGATCGTCCTGTCAAAAAGTTGACAGGAGGGTCTCATCTCCGTCACACCAGCTGTGTGATAATCCTGAGCAAGGCGGAAGTTTTCACCTTAACATGTCAAGGTACATAAAAGAAGAAAAAGAAAACAATTTCTAAGAAACTGAAGACATAATGAACACCATTCTGTTAATATGCAAATGATTTAAAGGTGTTTCAGTGATATGGGAGAAAACGAGTGGAGAGGTTGTTTGTAAATGAATCTAGACCCGCCTCTCCCTTCAAATCTCACCCTGGCTCCACCCCTGCTTAGCTAACCAACGTAGAAGGTAACCCCGACTCGTCAGACAACTCGACTGAAAATATTGATAACATCACAACAACAGTGCATTCTGGAAGATTAGACAAAAAGATGAATGTCCGACGGCTGTTACTGTTATGTGAAGCACCACAAAGCTAATGTTGCTCACCTATCCAGCAGAAAGACGGCAACATCTGCATCCGTTTTCAGGTCTTTCAATTGGCGGAGTTCCCTCCACCGTCGGAAAGCAACACCAATGTTGACCTGGGTCTTCGCTCTTTCATGGTCATAGCACTTCTTTTTCGCTTTCTGCTCCTCTGACCTTTTTCTTTTGGGCTGTTTTTCAGCCATTGCTACTGCACATATTGTATCTCTCTCTTACGCTAACTGCGCACGCTACGCAACCTACTACTCCCCCTCCCCCCTCTGTCTGATCTGCGCATGAGTATGATCACCCCCTGGATGTGGGGGGGTGTACCCTGTTTTGGTGACTCGGCCTGAGCCACAGTATTTACCTGCTGAAATTCAGAGCCAAGGCTGTGTATTGATCCCGGACTTTTTTTTCAACATGCTGTCAGTGGGGAAATCTTGTGGATGGAGAGGAGAAATACGGTGAATTTGACAAATACTGCATTAGATTAAAAGATTAGAAGATTGCTGACTACACCTTTAATTGTGCTCATGCAAAAGACAAGCCCATCACAGTTTGTCCTCTCTCTCTCTCTCTCATCAGTGTCCAGGTCCAACTTCTCAGAAGTCTGCCAATCACCTCATCAGCACCTCAATCCATCGTACTCAGCCTGCAGAAGTCCACTAATCATCTTATCCAATTCCTCACCACCACAAGTGTCTAGAATCCAAGAGGGGTTATCCTAACCCCCATTTACCCTCAATACCTCTTGAAGTACATCAAGACATCATGCAGGAGTCCAAGCACCTAAGAGATGTTAATCACAAAGACACAAGACATTTCAATACCACCTTGTATAATGAATAGCTGTAAATTTGGTCTCTCCTGACAGAAACGTTTTTATCTCCCCCTGCCTCCCCTCTTCCATCAGTCCACTATACACTAAGACTTACTGCCAAATACATATGAGTAAAACAACAGGCTTTTTTAATAGTAAAAAGCACACAAAATCTCAGAGTAAGGTCATTTCCACCTCTGATCTATTTGCATCCACAATAATGCTATGCAACTGCATCGCTATTGCTGTGTTTTGCATGACTTGTTGTGTACTTTTTGCCTAGCAGAGTTGTTGTCTGGCACAGCATCATAGCTGAGGAGAAAATCTGCCTGTTTGTTCGTTTTATTAGTGCACAGCTCTCAGGGGGAACTGCTGACCGCGGTGCCTTCCAAAAACACTTTCTGGCCAGCAGTCCTTGCTCAACAGGGCACATTTTTAGCAGGATAAAGAGCCCACATGACATTTAACAACACGCCACTTTTTTGGAGACTATAGCTGGATGGATGTTTTCATTACCCAAAGTCTAATTGAGGTAACATTTTACAATAGATATCCACAGACAAGAGGCATCTCTGCAAATCATCATGGTCTCTGTGTGCTGGAAGCTCTGAACTAAAGTCACACCTCTTATGTCTACACTCTCACAATGATGAATCGGTCACAATGTCCACATAAAAAGAATAACATATTTGCAAATTTAAGTGTTAGACTACAACTTAATTCACTGTGTTTGCTATATTAATGAAGTTTTTCACAATAGTTGGCATTTCACAGCTTTTAATAAAGCAAAAATATTTAAGACACATTCCAATGAAGGGAGGATATTAGGTGTACACCGTGCAAGGAAACCCACTGACTAGCCTGCCTCAGGCAAAAACAAACTTTACCGAGGCAAACACTGGCATAACAGAGAAAATCTCAAGGTACATACACTTACTGAAGCATTCTCTTGCACTTTGCTGACCTGTCCAGGATATTAAACACTGAGATTTATGAGATATTCTTTGCGTATTATGGTCCATCATAATGCCAAGAGTGATGATGAGTAAAATTAACAGTTCAGGGGTTACCTGTTAACAAGGGTTCCCTTGAAACAGTAAGTATTAGCTAGCAAGAAGGATATAAACCAGCTTTTAAACAAGGGTGCCATAAACAAGACAAATAATGGCATTCTGATGGTGCACCTATCTTTCACAGTTTTACATGCATGACCTTTCATTAAATATTAAACTGTTTCACAGATATTTTAACAATACAAAGCACTACAAGCTTGCACTGTTTCTGCTAACAATGAAAATTTTTGCTAATAAAAGCCTGTATCTTCCTTGAGGGAGATTTTTTGACGACAGTAATTCGTTAAAATATTTTTTCACTATCCTACACTGACATTCTGTGGCAAAATAATATGCTTTTCCACTTCCATCAGTTAAACCACATCTGTGTTTTTACTCCATTTATTTATATGTTCTTGCCACCAGTATGCATGTGTATCCGCTGTGACGTAACTGTGACGTTGACTCCAAAATGGTTGATTCATATGATACCTATTTGTTATTCTGGCATGTCCCTTGTACCTGTACTTTAATTATTTAAGGATCAGTCAGTGACAATGCGAAGTGTGTTATATTTCATTGACTGTAGGCTAAATTGCGCTGTTAATATGACAGTTTAGCAGAAGTTGATTGAGTTATATTGTTGCATTACTCTAAGTAAAATGTTTCAGAAATATTTGCATTGAAGCTTTATAAAATGGAAACCTTAAGCTGCATTTATACCAAACGCGACTCTACAATCATAATACCGTTGCCCACTGAAGTCCATAAAAACCTCATTTTGGTCACAGCCAACTGTCGCCGTGGTGACTTGATCATATCATACATCATATAATAAGACATATATATTGACATTATTCCAACTGTGTCCTCTTCACTCACCTGCACACCACAAAACACTGCAGCTGATGGTCCTGCAGCAGCATCATCTGTCAGTTCTCTGCAGTCCATCTAGGCGGAACTAATGTACCCACTGAGTAATGTTTCCCACACAGAAATAGATTGTTACTCTGTAGTTCAGAACAAAAACTGTCTGTCACGAGTACCGTCACACATGCGCACACCGCTGATTGGCTGTTGCCGCACAGCCACACACCACATCGACTGAAATGATCAACTTTTTCAACTTTGGCGACGCACAACGAGCAAAATGGTCGCCTTGAGGGCTATACATTGACTTTGTATGGAGAGTTATTGTGGAGGACGTTCAAGTCGCGTTCTGTGTGTAGGCACCTTTAGTACTCAGCAACTTATGATTCAGCAGTAATAATATCCAGCAGCTGAGCTGAATCTCCTAAGTACTAACACAAATTGGTGTCTTAATTGTCTTAGTTATTAGTGATTTTGAAATAAGATCTTTTTTCCTAGAATTCATTGTTTATAATCCTACTCTCCTTTTAGTGCAGCTGTCATATGAATAGTAAGATATGCCTCCCTCAAATAAAGACAACTGTTAACCCAAATAAAGCTGTGTATCACTAAAATGTCAGACCTTTATTGAATATTATTAGTTACATTTGTATTTCACTCTTACCATGACACAATATATTTAGGTCCTATACACAGCCCAGTAAAACTCCCCTAGACAAACTAGTAGGCTATTTCCTGCTGACAGTTATTTCTTTTTAATAACACTTATTAAAAAAGATTCAGTTTTAAAATGAGCTAAGAAGAAAAAAAAACATAGAGAAGATATTATATTTTTAGTTAGTGCTAATCTTGCAGGAATTAACCCAGTGTGGAGATATAGGGTCTTGGCATATTGCTTAAAGGTCACAGACAGGGATTACTTAAATCTTTAGGTTGAGCAAGCATGACTGCACACGGCCAATGTTAAGTGTTGCTCGGAGTTTTAAACAACATGTCTGATAAACTGCAATTTTATTTGCTTTGTGGGAAATTCTTCATTTATGCAGTGGAAACAAACACATTGAAACACAACCTCACAGACTGTGGCTGCAACAGTACAAAAAAGGCAACTCAGGGGAGATTCAGACATGACATTTTCACAAAGAGGGGGAGAGAAGAGGGGGATGGAGTTTTTGTCACTTTGTTAGGATAGAAATGGGAGCAGCTTTCCATGGTGTGGACATTTTAGTACAACCCCAGCATAAACTTGCTCTTCTATTGTAGGTCAACAAGTGGCTCCACTGCAGACTATGAATCATTTTAGGGTTTTACGTCAGCAACCCTCTGGTCACAAGCACATATATGTTGGAGAAAAGCTTATTAGCAGCTTCATGCCTCAGTAAAGCAGGTGTTTATTCTTTATGCTCTGCTGCTGAGTCACTCACAATAAGAACTTATTTTTCCTTTTTCATGTACGATGAAAGGATTATTATCTCTTTTCTTGCCTATGTCCTAGTTCCCACAAGGTTGCACAGACACAGGGTGTATTATTTACATTTTTGCTGGAATGGATTAACTGTGTGTTAGGCAGCAGTATGTACACTTGCACAATGGAAAATCCTGGCAAGCTTTGAAATTGAAAATATTAATGAGGTTCCTCCAAGTGCCTATGGTGTGAAAAGGCAATTAACCAGGTCAGTTTGGCAAGCCTGAACATGTATCAATAATTTGTGATAGACCATTGAATCATGGAGTCCACAAAGCCTACCACAGCTTAATGATTGCAAAAGTGAAGTATTCAGAGTGACTAAGGAGAGCAAAGCTTTCTGCTCCCTTTATTCCTGTCACATGGTGGTGTTAGTGTTCTTGTATGCGCACGTGTTGGTATTGTCTGCTGTGACATTCAGTGTTTTTGAGGTTTGAGACAGATTACAGCTCTAAAGCCAGAATGCTGGCATTTGAGATCCCTTCTCTCTGATGGCTTCGCTGCACACTATGTGATCTCGTCCTTCAACCAAATGTCAGCCTTCAAAACAATATAAATGGTCCATGAATCATACCTTGTACGTAAGCAGCTTGTGAAAAGGATTAATAGATATTGCGATGTAAAATTTGACCAGCGAACATTTCCCTCATACAGGCGGGTCACAGTAATAGCTGTGTCGTCTAGTAAAGGTAAAACTTGTAAAAACCTTTTCCAGGGGGCCTCGCACCTGCCCAACAGTCTCCACTGATGACTGCCACTGGGTGCACTTCAAGAACAGGGCTCTAATTTCCTGGTGCAGGCAGGGTGGTGGAGCATGGTGCATCCCGTGCAGTGGTAATTTCGTCCGGCGCATCATCGTGCGCAGCCAATCTGCTGAGAAATGGGTGTGGCGGTGCACCAGGGAGAGGTGTCAACTGATTCAGTTTGGCGCAGTAACAATTTCGTGCCAAAATACTGCGCGGAAAGTGTGCTAAAAGCTCGCCAGCTCAAACCTGGTCTATTCTCAGTGCAAGCAAAGCGCGCCCAGTGCAGTGGTAATCTGACTGACAGGTGCACAGTGTGCACACGTCACCAAAACCTAACTGACAGGTATCCAGAAAGTCAGGCACCTTTCATTGCAATAAACAATCACATCAACCACAATTTAATGTAACTATCTGAACCAGCATATACATTTGTGTCTATATTTATTGTCTCGTCACATCTAATCAAAGACATATTTCATAATGGAAACTCAACCTGATAGCAGCTGGAAGTGTGACGCAAACTAACAAGTTCACATCTCTCAAGCCGAAAACAGCCTCATCATCTGATACGGAGTATATATGCAGCTTCTCTCATCTCATGAAATTCACTCTGTGTCATAAGGATTTACCTGTAAATGCCCATATTTCTCTGTTTTAGTCTTTATTCTTAATGTGATCTAAATAGATGGAGTGCATTATTGCAATGAGGATGAGGAGGAGATACCAGGGGAGGATATTTCACCAAAGGTTCTGCAATTTGGCGATGACAGACCAGGAATGCAGGTGGATCATAAGCATGATGAATGGATTCGCCTGCTGCTGTGTTTAAATGTAACTGTCACATAATTTTGTACTCATATTCATGACACAGGAACAGATTACATTTGTCCCGTGAGGTGGTCCACACAATGACCTATATCGTGGCCCGATGGCCCCTGTACTCTCCCAGTGTCTGTAAAAGTGACAGCTGTTCTGACCTACTTTGTCACCGGGTCTTTCCAGCATACCGTGGCCACCATGTGCCTTCTTTCATCTGACAGCTTTCTTTTGCCCCTTCTCCTTTCATCATTGAATCGTCTTTTATACGTTGCAGCAGTTCTGAGAAAATCTGGGCAAGCTTGATTGACAATATTAGTAACTTCCTCCCAGGCTGTTTTTGCATCATCAACCAGTGGAGGTCTGTTTGCATTACCATATATTCTGGTACTGCGAGTTGGACCTCTCAGCCCAACACATGAGGTTCCTCCTGGGAAAAGTTTTACCGCCTGGAGCTGCTGCTGCTGCTGTCGTCGTCCATGATGAGGTGAAACTGGCACTGCGCCTCCCACATTTCAAGGCAAGGAGAGGCATTCATTTAATTGAATGCGGGTGTTTTAAACCGACTCATGCCTTCTCTCCTCCCTCTTTGCCACTTGCCCCGATGAGGGATGGAGGCATGGCTGCGTCTCGCTGCGCCAGACTGGGTTGTGCATGAAAATTGCAAAATGCCCTGGACAAATCGTTGGCCAGGCGCAGCACAGCGCAGGTACGCCGTGCCTGCGCCTGGTCTACGAAGCTAGAGTTGGTTACATTGACCTTCATCCAAACAAAAGTCTCAAATACACCCTGAATGTGTTTTTTTTTATCAGAAATATGATGGTTGGTAGGGCGACACGGTGGCGCAGCAGGTAGTGCACGTGCCTCACAGCAAAAAGGTTCCCGGTTCGATTCCCGGTCAGGGGCCTTTCTGTGTGAAGTTTGCATGTTCATCCTGTGCATGCGTGGGTTCTCTCCGGGCACTCCGGCTTCCGTCCATTGACCAAAAGCATGCTCATTAGGTTAATTGGTGACCCTAAATTGACTTTAGGTATGAGTGTGAGCATAAATGGTTGTCTGTCTCTCTATGTGGCCCTGTGATTGACTGGCGACTGGTTCAGGGTGTACCCCGCCTCTCGCCAAATGACAGATGGGATAGGCTCCAGCCCCCCCAATCCTTGAAAGGGATAGAGAGGTATAGAAAATGGATGAATGGTGGTTGGTTGACTACTCAGTCTGCAAGAAATGTTAAATGGTCATTTTTAGTGTCACAAAATTATAAACATCATTACAGTCCCTATTTATTCACTTCAGTTTAATAATAATCATTAATAAACACCATACTTAACTTTGATGTCTGTACAAGGGCATTGCCTCACACAGACTGATGATTTAACTGGCTATGACAAAGACTTAAATAAGTGCTGGTCATGCTGGAAGACCTTAGAAAGCATAAAATAACATCAGGGACATGACAGCGCCTGTTATAGCTGCCAAGTGAAGAGTGACAGTACTATTCAGAAGACAGAGCTTTTTCCTCTTTACACAGCAACTATTCACAACTTTTAATTCATTTGTAGGAAAATTAAAGGAACGTTTCACCAGAGAACTCGATTAAAAGTGCAGTAAAATATCAGCAAACTGATGAGATGTACCATTTTGTTTACAGGGAGACCAAGATAAACAACATCTGAAGTTTCAGCTAAATTTCACTTTAATTTATTTTTTAGGTTCATAGTATCCCCAGCACCAAGAGACAAAACTTCGGTATTGAAGGTACCGGTAACATCTAGACAAGAGACAGCAGAAGACAATTTCTTTCATCACTGATGTCAACCTCTGGAGTGCTTTTTACTCTTGTTTTTAAACTCACTGATCCAGTTACATCCAGTGGCAATTGTTTCCCCAATTTATATATATATGTGTAAATAATCCTCTGTTATACAATAATCAAACCATCTGAAACAGCATTTTTATTTTAATTTTTAAAAAGAAATCACAAGTTTTATATATTAAATATATTAAAATGTTTTTGCAATATATTAATACACTGGTAGCAAGAGCGCAAAACTTACTCTTCTTCTATTCTTCTCCTCAGGGGTCCATAGTCTGCCCGGTACATGTTGTGCATGTTTTAAGTGTGTATGCATTAAGGCAGGTTGGTTCCAGGCCAGGATGGTGGGTCATGCAGGTCAGGAGAGGGGTACCTGGTTTATATTCTAAGCACCTTATTTGAACAAAGAGCACACAGAATCAATATTTGTGTTGAAGGCAAAATGAATCATAAATACAGTGTAGCATGTTTGCTATCACCATCGAAAAAGAGAAACCAGAGGTTTAGGGCCCACATTATGTTTGTCTTGAAAGGAAAGTGTCATGTGCAAATATATATTTCAAGAGTCTTTTTACATGTTAGCCTCTGATGATCTCATCCTTACTATAAAATAACAAAACAACTTGACAACTGAAGTTCATTTAGCTTTCAAGGTTTTAACCACTAGATAACATTGACATCATGACAGGCAGCACATTTTGAGCTGAAAGTGATCTGTTTTTAGCTCACACATAACCTGCTTCAGGTGATGTATGTCATTTTGAATGTTACTTTTCTTCAGCATTTGAATTCCAGTTTTTTTATTATTATTATTCTACTTAACCATTATTTCAACAGTAATGTTCCGCTGCACAAAACTTTCATACAAATGGTTAACAATAAAACGTATCACCAATTGGTCTGAGATTTATTTTGTCCTTTGAATAGTGGCCTAGTATGAATAGAAGCAGAGGAAACTTACAATGCAATAACTTTGCCTGAAGCTGAATATGTCTACAAAGTGGAAGCACTTTTTGTTAGAGTCCTGTGGAGATGGGAGGTAAGTTCTTGCCACAGACAACGTGTGTTAATCCTCGTGGACATATAACAAGCAACCAGTGAATAGAGAAAACCTTCAGCTAAAACATTCACTTTTAGGGATACTCTCTAGTTGTAGAATAATGACACACTTAGCAACCTAACAACAGACCAAACAAAGCTACATCACTCAGTGCTTCTACGTCACTGTTGTCTGTTGTGTCTGGGGGCAGGATAATGTCCAAGGAACCCACGTGCATCATGGAGCTACTTATTTGGTCTTGCTCACATTACCTAGAGTGGTAGTTAGGAACTTTATAGTTGTTTATGCCAATAATGCAGTCACAGACACTTTATAGTCTTTTTCAGCATGTATTAAATTACTGTACCCCTACAACATGTTTGGAGACAAATGTCTGTTTTTTCTTGACAGTCTTTAAAACACAGTGCTGCTAACACACAGAAAATTGTCAGAGTGGTTCTACTTTTTCAACAGTGGGGTAACAAAATCAACACAAACTGTATGTCCTCTACAAAAGCTAAAATTAACCCCTCAGGTCTTTTACTTCTGTATTTTTAACACAGATAACCATGAAATCAATTGCACTATTTAAACTACCAGTCAGTATTTGCTGCTGGTTTAGTGCCCTGCTCACAGAAACATAAAAGAAACGGCAGTGTCTCTAAGTGCACAGAGGCAGCAGATGTGTCAGATGCACTTACCTAAGACAGCCAGCTTTTATACCCATGACAACACTGAATCGCACTTCAGTGATCCATGATCTACATCGACCTACTTAAATAAGGTTGTCCTCTGTCTCCACCTGGTAACAGGTTCCTGACTTTTGTATCTTATTATGTACGGATAACAGAGATTTTCAAGGCCAAGACACCACCTAGACACTGCCACCAATCAAAACCACTTTTAAGGCCCCTGCTAGGACTTTTGTACTTGCGTTGGTTCTGGCTCTTTGTTAGGCCAATGCAGTGTGACACGTCTTGTTACTGACTTTGTCTCGTATGTTTAGGCAACATTGAAAATCTCGCTGTGCTTCTCTAAGCGTAGGGTTTTTTAAATTGTCATTTAGTAATATCTGCAGTTGACAAATTAAGGTCAAACATAATGCAGCATACTATTTTAAATGGTTTTCTACAAAAATGTCTGAATTATTTCTCTGTTGCTTAGTCTACCTTTCAGAAATTTGTGCTGTTAAAAGAAAAAAGGAACCACCAGGTAACCTGTTCTGCTCCTCCGTTTACACAACAGTTTTTCTATCCCTCTGACTCTTTCTTCAAAGGTTCTTCCTCTGTTTGCTCCTATACATAACAATATCTTCTTGTACCCATGGCTAGTGGCATGTCGTCATCACTTGAGTCTAAATTGCTCATCTTTTGTTCAGTTATTGTGAAGCTAGCGTTTGATTTTTCTTTCAGAGACCAAATACCTGAACAACTGAAGAGAGGAAAGCCACAATTTGCAAGTGAAAAGAGACAAAGCTCTTTGTCATATATTCTAAACACGAGGAAATAGTTAAGGAAAAGTGATATGCTGTAAATAATCTTACTGTAGAGTCCAGTAAAGCCATTATACTTTTTAACCAGAAAGTGTATTTTTTTTTGTTTTTCTTTTTACCAACAGCACTTTACAGGAATTTTAAAGCTAGCTTTAGCTTTGTAAAATGCATATTCTACCTGCTTGATGATCTTGTAAATAATGCCTTTTTTTACAGAGATATAGACTACTGCAGATGAAGGACCTTCTCCACTCAGAAACCCATAGGGGACAACAGGGGAAAAATGCCCACCTTTGTAGGCTTAGCCCCCTGGTAGCCTGTAAACATCATTGAAATCTTACAGTCAGGAAACTAACAGCCTTTATTCATGGTGTTCATCAGTTATTAAGATGCATCATTACAAATTTCAGTTAATCATTTATCCAGAAAAAATCTTTTACAGGAGCTTTAAAACTACTCTTGTAAAAAACACTTATTTGCATGCAATCTAATTTTTATTTATCATTTAAATAAAGTCTTTTTAAGATGAGATGGACATGTTAGGACATACCACAGAGGAAGAAAAATCTCAATGAGGAAGACCCCAAGCAGACATTCATTACTGTTAAAACTTTCAGTGAAAACATTCAAGCAAACAGTTTGTTTTTTATATGCTTAGCCTTAAGCAGCTGTGAAATTCCATGTAAGTGTTACCAAAAAAAGATACCTAGTCTTTTTTCCACTACTGGTTTACTGTTGTGGGTCAAAAAACTTATCAGTGTTAATTTCAGTCTGTTTCATTACAAACGTCTCCTCACAGGAGCTTTACAGTTAGCTTATAAGCCTACTGAATTACTATTTTGGAGCAGGGTACTTTCGGTTTTAATCATCATTCGGATGAAATCTTGCTTTGCTACAGTAGATTGGTTTTACTTGTGGTCTCTTGGTATGCCATACACCACTACACATATATGGAAACTTTATGAGCAAGCCAAACAAGTAGCAGATTTTGCTGCTTTTATGAGCCCCTCTACTCAGATAATGCAGCCAGTTCACATGCATGTATTCAGACATTAACAACATGGAAAAACAGGCCTACTGTGTAGGGTTATATATGATTACTGTACAAGTGCCTGTAAAGCACAATTTAACAAGCTCATTAAGCATATTGAGAGTATTTTTTTTTGGAAAAAGACGAAATATGAAATCATTTCCATGAAGGTCTGGCCTTCCACAGACTTCATCAAAGTATTGATTTTGGATTAAATTCCCAAAGTTTTTAATTCCACAATAATATGCTTTAAATCCTCTGCTGTCTACAGAGATGAGCAGCATTTGTTCAGCCTGCAGTCACTCACTGTGTTCCATTTAAACATGTATCTTCTTGTGGTTTTGCCAGCAAAGAGCTGGAGGTGAAGCTTCTGCCTACTCAGCATGACTAATTGCCCATAAGTGGCCATTCCAGTGATGGAAACAAAGCATCAGAGCAGCAAACAAACACCATGAGTCACTCCATGCATTGTGTTATTATTCACAGCGGATGTAACAGGAACTAAAAACTTCAAATCAATTCAACAAGCAGGGAGACAAAAGTGTTTAAAAAGTTTCATATAGAGGAATAGATTGATTTATATGTCCTTTTTTTCTTTTTTTTAGCTGTTTTTCTTTTTTCATGTTTTTGCAGAATCTCCAGGAGGGCTTGAGGATTCAGTGGGGGAAGAGGGTCATACAGGTATTGCTTTTGTTACCTAATAAAAAGAGCTCAGTCTCCTGTGTAATTAGTTAAAGCAGTAGCTGAGAAAAATAACACACTTAATAGAAAACAGCCACCGTAGCTTCTGGATACACTTTACACAAACTCAGGCTTGTTTGTGTTGGATTGAGACAGTCTTCTCAGGTAGCCAGAAAAACTCATTTTATTTTATCTTTAACAGTGGAACCATGACAGATCATGCTTTAAAATCTTGTCCTGTCCCGTCTTTCCTGCCCTGGATACAACAGGGACCTTGATCACTCTCAGCATACTTTTGTCATGCCTGTCTTTACAGCTGTATGTAAGTTCATAGGTCATCAGCAGTGTCAAGGAGATGGATTCGTGTCGGGTGTTGGATGTATATAATTGTGTGTATATGTATATGAGTATCTTTATATGTATATATGTATCTATGCATATACAGTCATGGAAAAAATTATTAGACCACCCTTGTTTTCTTCAATTTCTTGTTCATTCTAATATCTGGTACCACTAAACGTATAATACAATGAACACAACAAAAAATGCAGCTGGTCACATAATACTTTATGTCCTACTTGACATTCTTAAGCTTAATTGATTCCCAGGGTATATAAGAGGCCATTTCATGTCACAAGCAGCACTGCACATGCAAAGGCCTAGAGTGGTTTCCTGCTTACATTCAAGCCGTAGCACAACTCAGAAGTTGTCAGCTCTCACATAATGCCTAAAACAAAAGAATTATGTGAAGCCACAAAGGCAGCCATCTTGGCACTGCTGGAAATTGGCATGAGTGAGAGACAGGTAGCGAACAAACTGAAGATCTCCAAGACAGCCGTTCATTACAACAACAAAAAACAAGCTGAACATGGCACTACCAAATTGCTACCTGGCCGTGGCAAGAAACGTCTTTCTACCCCACGAGATGACCGTGCACTCATCCGTTCCTGTGTCAGGAATCGTCGTCAGACCTCCAGGGACCTTAAAAATGAGTGGGCACTGTCGAGAAATGTGACTTGTTCAGCAAGGACAGTTCGAAACCGACTTGTTGAAGCTGGTTTGAAGTCACACAGAGCACGCAAGAAGCCCTTCATCAATGAAAGGCAGAGGAAGGCCCGGTTACTCTTTGCTCGAGACCACAAGGATTGGACTGTTGATGATTGGGCTAAGGTTCTCTTCAGTGATGAATCCAATTTTGAATTGATGCCCGCTCCAGCCAACTTACTGGTTAGGAGGAAGCCTGGAGAAGCTTACAACCCAGACTGTCTTGCCGCTACAGTAAAACATGGGGGTGGATCAGTCATGATCTGGGGTTGTTTCAGTCTGAGTGGAACAGGGCAAATGCAATTGTGTGAAGGCCGAATGAACCAGGTCATGTACAGGACTACCCTTGAAAACAGTCTTCTTCCATCAGCTGGAAAACTCTTTCCTGCCTCGAATGACTGGATTTTCCAACAAGACAATGCCCCTTGCCACACGGCAAGGTCAGTTAAAAACCTGGATGGAGAACCACAACATTTGCACCATGCCTTGGCCTGCTCAGTCACCAGATCTTAATCCAATTGAAAACCTGTGGAAAATCATCAAACTCAAAATGGAGAACCACAAGCCCAAAAACAAAGAAAATTTGTTTGAATTTGTCCAACAGGAATGGGCTGCTGTGACAGCAGAACAATGTCAGAAGCTGGTAGAGAGCATGCCAAGACGCATGGCTGCAGTCATCAAAAACAATGGTTATGCAATCAAGTATTAACTCTTGTGTGTATCATGTGTTTAAAGCAAACAGAAAAGAAAACATGGAATCCTTAAAAGTAGTGTTTTTGGCGGTACAATGCCATAGCTATTGATGTAAGAATTTAAGTAATTTTGGTTATTATCAAGAAAACCATGGAAAATGAATAGTTCTTAGTTCTTAAATTAAACTCTCATGAGCTATTTTTGTTGTTATCATTATAATTGTCCAAACAAATGTACCTTTAGTTGAGCCAGGCATTAAAATTAACAAGAAATTGAAGAAAACAAGGGTGGTCTAATAATTTTTTCCATGACTGTATATGCATCCATAAAATGAAGAGTTTTATGCTCTATTGTAAAGTGTCTTGAGATAACGCTTGTTATGAATTGGCTCTACACAAATAAAGATTGATTGATTGATGAACCACTCAACAGGACAATTGTAGAGCCTACCCAGCAATCTTATAAATAATTTTATGTGTGTTATCTATGCTAGCTCTGCTGTATGTTAAATAAACATTTCCCAGGGGACAAAGACTTGGTTTGTCGGGCTGACAGGGGCCTCAAAACATGATGATGATGTCCTGCTCCAGCTGCCACATGTCAAAGTGTCCTTGGGCAATACACTTAACCCTAAACTGGTCCCACTGCTGTGTCACTGGATGTGAAAGAGCATCGATGTGTTAGCTGATACTGATGTGTCGCTTACACAGAAACTCATCAATCAACCAATGATTGGATGAATCCTGCTGTATACTTTCAAGGCCATTCACAACCTCGCAGTGTGGAAGGACAGGGAGACTTGGAAACAGGGAGCTTGAGGGGAATAAATGAGATGTGTGGATGGATGAATGAATCCCAGAGTCTTTGACACAAAGCTGAAAGAAGCTGAAAGATACTCACTTTTGTGTCTTAGGTAGGGATGGGAATTGATAAGATTTTATCAATACCAATGCTGTTAACGATCCTGCTAATTGATCCAATTCTTTAACAATTCCCTTATCAATTCCTGCAGATTTTGCATGTGGGCAAATGTTGGTCTGATTTTCAGTGGCAACAATGTCAAACACCTCACAGCATAGATATCTGCTTCTGCAAGTTGCTGGTGTTTCCACTCACTTAAAGCTGGGGTTGGCGATTTTTGAAAACTAGCATGAATTTGAAAGTAGCATCTCCTCAGGGCTCCGCCTAACCGCCCGCCCCCGCTCACATGCACGCGCACGGCTGATATATCCAGAAGACTGATTCAACTCCAAACCCTCAGCACAACGTGTTTGTTTTACACTACACCAAGTCATGTCTCAGTCAGCAGTAAGAAAACACCAAACAAACATGGAAAGTTAGTTAGTACTCACAGCCGATGTTGATCGGGGTATAGGTAGTTCCTCTGGCATTCTCCACATAGCTGTCAAATCTCCCGTTTTGGCCATGAAACTACCGTATTTTGCGTATTTTATCCGCTTTCCCAACGTCCACCTGTATCAGTATTCTCCCGTAAATCTCCTGTGTGACGATATAATAATAAAAACATTCCTCTGCCTCTCCAAACTGAACTCTGTCTCTAGCCTGAATGGGGCGGTAATGCTCCAAAATGATGGATGCCAACCGCCGTAAAACCGAAGAAGAAAAAGCCTCTTGAGAACGTCCACCTGCAGTAGCCTGGGTGACAGCTATCGCGAGATTAGAGCAGCAGAACAAACTTAGAAAAATAAAGAGTTTATTTTAGATTTCTTGTAAATCTGTCTTAAAATGTGAGGGATACTGGAGCTTGGTTGGGGTTGTGGGACGGCTCACGGCGGGCTTCCCTTATTTTCAAAGACAAACCTTGAAAGGTAAGCATTCTCCTGCGGACTCTGATACGTATGAGCTCAGCTACACGCACCGAGTCTGTGCACGCTGGGAAAATGCACGCGCAGTAGGCGGGCAGAATGGCGACGGGATTTGATTGGTTTAAAAACAGGTGTCCCGGCATGATTATTGGTTGGGGTTTTCCCTGTTTTACTTCTGCTGTAGATAGCGGATATTTTTTGCTCTGTTTTAAGAACACATTATGAGTTGATTACCATCAGGTCATAAGGACCATTTTAACCAGTATTACAAAAAGTGTATCTAAATCAAATCGCCAACTCCAGCTTTAAGGTTGTGTAGCAGGTGTAATGAAAATTAGGCTACAATTCTGATGCTTCTGAACCCTGTCAGCGGAATGAATTGATAAGGGAATTGATAAGCAAAAAGATTAATGATATAGATTCTTTGATGATGTTAACGATTCTCAACTGGAATTGGTTTTCGTTTCCCATCCCTAGTCTTAGGTCTCATTAGAGGACCACTCCACCAGTGTGGTCATGCAGAGTCAAACTCAAAGATGGCATGTTTATAATTAAGGTTTCTTTAAGGCATTAAAAAATACTCACAGATGAACTAGCGAGCTAGCGAATTATCAGTCATGTTATTGTATTTGCCAGTGCAGGATACACTGACCAATACAATGACTTCAGGTCCTACTAAATTGTGAAAGCAAGAAAATCTGACCCACCAATCCTGTTTCAGACCTGAGGACATTTTTGGGGGCATTTGCAATTGTGTCACACAGCGATTCTTATTTACCAAGTTCATAGTAGGGCCAAATGTTTGATGGATGACTGTGCCAACATAATTAAGTCATAATCTACATGAATTCTTGTGGTTAGGTCTGGCCAGTAAATGCAGACATTCATTAAAACAAATGAGCATTTATACTAAAACAAGCTAGCTAAACTGAGACTGGTCATGGAAAAGTGAAGTCTCTGGACTAACAAAGGTCAGATATTCTTATGAGGAATGTTGGCCTGCAGTTAAAAAGCCTCTTTTTATATGTACTCTTCAAAAGATTTCCTTCTGAAAGTTGTTTCCTTTACCCTTCAGTCACCCTTTACTGCTTCTTTTTCCTCCACTGTTTAGAAACCACAACATATTGACAGTCTGGTCAGTTTCCTTTCTTCCTATATTAGTCACAGAGCTACAAAAGCCAGCAAACCCCTCTTGCTCTCTGTGTTTATTTCACATATGTGCTTGAGTGAGACTAAATTTGCCAGCCACTCCACTTCCCGGAACCTCTGCCAATAGTTTCCTGCAGCCAAGTTTAGCCACAGCTGTTTACAAAAGAGGTGTTTTTGTTTCTAGCCACCCAGCTTGGTGAGACATTTCTGTAAAAGGTCTGAGATATAGCAACACTTGTCAACACATACCACAGAGGAAGGCGCACCTCAGTATACGAGCCCCTATTGGACATACACCCATTTGTTTTATTGAGTCAGTGTTCCTGTGAGGACAATCATTTCTGTTTGTTTCTTCAAGATCTCAAGTCATTTGAGTTGCATCTCCATTACAAAAGTTTAAACAAACAAATTAGGCTTAAGCTTCCTTTTTGGGGAATGTTCTATAAGAGTGACCGGTCTATTCTTTTGTTTCCTAGATTGTCAGAGGATCATCTTGTTTAACAAGCTTTTTTTCTTGATAGGATAAACAAAAGCATTGTGAGGGGGAAACCAGCTTTGTTTCCTCAAGAAAATGGAAAATAGATCAGGAAAGGAAGAAACAATGGAATTGAGAAAATATAAACTGTCAACCCAACTTTATGATTTCTTAACTTGGCATATGACTTCACATGATTAGCCCTCGAGCCAAATACATGAACTGGCCACTGCAGTGTTGAAATACAGAGATGAGCTGGCGTTCCAGCACTGTCTCAAAGTCCTTTTCATTGCAATTAGGTGCTCATGATTACGTCTGCGGTAAAAAAAATAAATACCGCATGAGATTTCATGCATTTTACCTGGAACCAGCAATTTGCAATTGGGTTCTCCAGTGATCCCTAAAGGCCTCTGGGTTGAATTGCACTGTCATAAAACACACAGTTCTGTTACCTCCTCACAGACAACAAGAACTTGCTGACACAGAGAGGGTGGTGAAGCTTTCCACAAGACTGTGTGAGTTACCAGTAAACTTTGGTGTATATTAACTGACAGAGGTAAGTAGTGTTGTTTTCATAAGCAAAAAAAGCTTTTCAAAGTCTGCACTATCTCTGTGGCTGTTGATACAGTGTATAAAAACTGACTAAAATTTGTTTTGAGGCATTCAGATAACAGACAGAGTATGTGCACACAGTTCTTTAACAATGTGTAACCAGTGTTGACGTGCAATGAGAATTTACTTGGGCGCCTTGTATGTGAATAACAGCCTGAACATCATTCACATTTCCTTCATAGCAGAAGGTGGCAGTACTGCTCAATCAATCAATCAATCAATCAATCAATCAATCTTAATTTGTATAGTGCAGATTCATAACAAGTGTTATCTCAAGACACTTTACAATGTAGCTTAAAACTCTTCATTTATTGGATACACACACATGTATATGCATAGATACATAAATAAAAAACATATATATGTATTCAAATATATACATTCAGCACTCAACATAAATCCATTTAGCCAATCATGAATCCCTCCATCATGTCGGCAAGAAAAAAACATTTGTTAAGCAGCAGGAAAATCTTGAATGTGGATCCCAGTCTCATGATGAACAGCAAATCCACACGATGCTGTGATGGGTGTGAGGGCAAAGGAAGGGTAAGAGGAGACAAGTGGACTAAAGTAAGAACTAAAGTTAGTAACAGATCCATGGACTAATCATAGTTCTGTTGTCGTCAAATTTGTTTCTGCTGAAAAAATTTTGTGAGGTTAGCCTTTTGGGATGTGACACCCAAATTTCAAGAGGGACCTCGTGCCACTACATCTAGCCCCGGCCACCCTCCACAAAATATCTCAAACTTTCTCTCTTATTTGCAGTAAATGTAATACTGATCTTGGGACCCATTTTCATTACTTCTGGAGTTGCAATAAGATTGCGAGATACTGGGGCTATAGCCAAAAAACCAGGTGGGGTCTTGAAGACTGCAATTAGGAAGAACCAGGCCTTGTTTTACTGGGCTTAAGAATTATCACTTTCTCACAATTATCACGGCAAGCGTAATAATTGTGTTTTTTCGCTGGAAACGCTCGCTGCTCACCGCTCAACGCTTGAACGCTTGACGCCGCTCTATGCTCGCCCCGATACAGCACCAATTTGCGTCTTTAAATTGACTTTGTATGTAATATCAACGCGCAAAAAATTTGCGACGCTTTTGGTGGGAACGCACCGTAAGGCGTGTCCTATAATAAGCATCACATTTGTCTCCAAGCTTGTAATCAGTCAGTCTGCCTATTTAAAAGCTGAAACATAGTCACTGTGCTGTTTGGTATCATGGTGTGTACCACACTACACATGGACCACAGAAAGTTAAGGAGAGAGTAGTCTCAGGAGACTAGAAAGAACCAACAGAGACAAGCATGTTCAAGGTAAAGGCTATAAGACCATTTCCAAGCAGCTTGATGTTCCTGTGACTACAGCCGCACCGATTATTCAGAAGTTTAAGGTCCACAGGACTGTAGCCAACCTCCCTGGACGTGGCCGCAAGAGGAAAATTGATGACAAATTGAAGAGACAGATAACACGAATGAAAACCAAAGAGCCCAGAACAACTTCCAAAGAAATTAGAGGTGAATTCCAAGGTCAAGGTACATCAGTATCAGATTACACCATCCATCTCTGGTTGAGCCAAAATGAACTTAATGGAGGACATCACCATTGAAAGCAAATCATCCAAAAGTCAGACTGAAATTTGCCAAAGTGAATATTGACGAGCAAAAACCTTCTGGCTTCCTTTGGGAGATGAGCCAAATTGGAGTTTTTTGGCAGGTCACATCAGCTCTATGTTCGCAGATACAAAAATGAAGCATACAAAGAAATGAACACTGTACCCACTGTGAAACATGGAGGAGGTTTGGTTATGTTCTGGAGCTGATTTGCTGCGTCTGGCACAGGGTGTCTTGAATCTTTGCAGGTACAATGAAATCTCAAGACTATCAAGGCATTCTGGAGTGAAATGTGTTGCCAAGTGTCAGAAAGCTTGGTCTCAGTCACAGGTCATGGGTCCTCCAACAGGATAATGATCCAAAACGCACAGCTAAAAACACCCAAGAATGGCTAAGCACAAAACATTGGACTATTCTGAAGTGGCGTGCTATGAGCCCTGATCTAAATTCTATTGAATATTTGTGGAAGGAGCTGAAACATGCAGTCTGGAGAATACACCCTTCAAACCCGAGTCAGCTGGAGCAGTTTGTTCAGGAGGACGGGGCCAAAATACCCGTGGACAGCTGCAGAAGTCTTATTGAGGGTTACATAAAATGTCTTTTGACAGTGATTGCCTCAAAAGGTTGTGCAACAAAATGTTAAGTTAAGGGTACCATCATGTTTGATCAGGCCAGTTTGAGTATTTTGTTTTTTAAAATGATTTTGTCAAGCCACAATTCAAAAGCAATGTCTGATATTCATTAATTAATTTTCAGTTAGCATTTTTATTCTTACTTTTCTCAGTTTCAAGTTATTTCAGTGACCATTGTGGGTTTTCTTTCTTTAACAAAAGGATTCCAACAATTTTGCACATGGCTGTATAAATCGGCACGTAATATCTCCACATCTTTGCCTTATTTCAAAAAAGAATTAGCAGCACCGCTAAGATTTTTTTGCTCTAATGATCACATTTCACTTGCTCTAAATTTGTTGCAATAAAAACCTCCTGTTACGTTGTTATATTAAACCATACACTGCAAAGCAGGGCATTTGCTACATCTGCAGTAACTTAACATGACGCCTCAGACAGTGCCAAGACAAATGTGTGGTGTATTGCTTCTTGTTTAAAACTGCTTCATTTTGTTAAAGAACAAAATAACGAGATAGACCTCCTCCCATCACCAAAAATACATTAGACATGTTACATAATAAAACTGTCTAGTCAAGGTCTGTGTGTGGGCTCACTGTTTGGTTTATCATTTACTATTACTGCACTGCCATTGCTCTGTTTATAAAGGCAGATCTATGTCCACTGTTCTTCATGGATCAGTGTTCAACAAACAAAATTAGACTATGATCTGTGTTGTGGTTGTGCAATGTTTGAGGTAATGTTTGAAACATCTGGCAACACATCTGCCTTAGCCTGTCTACACCTTCTCTCACACAGTTGTCTCTCCTTCTCTTGTCAAATGCTTCAGCCCTTGGTGGTATTGTTTGAATCCATCTCTTTGCTGCCATGGCAACCTGATCAGAGACAGGATAGGAAGCAAATGAGAGGTAGTTAAAGGGCATGACCCGTGACGTACAACTCTCCGTCATGATAGTGTGTTTAGTATTCTGGCTGAAAAAGTGATGGCGTCAATGATAACCAGAGAGGGTTGGGGTTAATTAAAATTTTAGTTCTTATCACTTTTGCCTCCATGTAGATTAATTATATTAAAAGAAATAGTAGACTGACTGCTGTCAACTGATTTCCTCCTCTTTAAGCCTTCCTCATAGCATAACATTAATAAGTTAACAGCAACATTTATGATGATGATGAAAAATGTTCACTGCACAGGTGAAAACACTGCAGTGCATGTTGTCCTGATGAAAGAATAACAGGCAAAATATGCAGTTCATTAATATCATGGAAAAGTCTTTTTTTGGTTAGGCCAACAGAAAATGTACATGCAAACATGTTCAGGCGCTTATATTTTGTCATGACTCATCATTTGAGTCGTAATGACATATTTGATTTTGATGACTGCTGATGTCTGCTCTAAAACTGTTTTGCTCAAGACATGGGGTAATGGTAGTTGTTAATGTCACTTTTGGCAAAAGCAGACACCAATAAAGCTGGAAACAGGAAAGAATGCTGGTGTAGTTGAGTCTTGATGCCCTCAGTGAGCAAACTGGGTTTTTGTTTATCAATATTATAAAACATTCTGGCCATAGAGGGCAGGAAAAAAAGGCATTTGCAGAAAATGCTGAGAGATGACCCAAAGATAGCCTGAGAACACTAGGTCTGTCAGAACCCATTGTTATATTTGACTGCATGTGTTTTGACACAAATGCTTCCCACATGCACTTCCTGTGTTTTATACTCCGTGAAGGCCTTTTTGGTGAGGCTCTATCCTGAGCCGCCTCATTACACAGCCTCATAAGGGGCTGATCATATTTCTGTGTGACCAGTCCATTATGTTAGGCTGTAGCTTTGTTTGTGCTATATAGTGTCTTAGCACTGAAGCTGCAATTTGCATGTCAGTCAATGAAGGGGTGGGGGAGGGGGAAATACAAGGGGGTAGCAGGAACATTTCAAGGTAAATCTGGGTTGCAGAACCGTGTTTGTTTTCACACATCCAGCTCACCCGGGGAAATTCAGGATAGTTTCATGTTTTTTCTGACAGTGTTAATGGGGTTTGTGTGATGGGCCCATTTAGATCTATACAGAAACTTTAATCACCAGGCGCCTCGGTATTTACATCTCAGCTAAAATGTGATCCCTTTAAAAAAATATTTAAGTTATTTCTATTTGGTGTGTGGTTTTGGATGGCAAAAGGTGGTTAGCTCTCCACATCTGTATGGAAAAGTCATCAATTCTTTTTATAATGCCAAGCTCATCAAGGAAAGCAAAAGTATAGTTAGTTCAGCAAAGTTAAATAACAGATGACTTGTGTATTTTAGACCAACTGCATGCAATGGGAATAAAGGAGTGGCATAGCTTTAATGCTTGACCTCTTTACCTACTTCTCTGTTCCTTTCTTCACAGCCGTTGTGAAATTTGCAGTCTTTTGTCATTTTTAAAAAATATATTGTGCGAGAGATGAGAACAAGCAACATTCAAACTTTTGCTCAAAAACATGCAGGGTGATTTTAAGCTGATTCTTATGGAGTAGTGAGAGTGCCAAATTACATAAATAAATCTATAAAAGAATAAATAAATAAATGAATGAATAAATACTTAAATTATATAAGAATCCATAAAAGAAAAGGCTAATGAAAGTAGATATATAAAGACAAATAAAAAAATAAGTAGAAAAGTGCTTAATAAATAAATAAATAAGTAAATGAAAAAATAAATAAATAAATAAATAAATAAAGTAGCTATATGAAGTGATATTCATCAAAAAATAAACCCTTAAAAGAAAAGGCTAATAAAAGTATAAAAATAAAGACAAATAAAAGTATTTAAATCACATTATAGTGTCACTTTAAAAGCGAAGGAAATATGCGCAGAAAAATATGCGCAGTAGGAATGTGGTTGCGTCACAAGCACAGGAGGAATCCCAATCGAGAAGAAACATGGCGGTGGAAAACTTGACAGAAGAACTCGTCGAAGTTAGAGAACAACATAATTATGACGGAGAATATGTTTTGGGGACGGTAGAGGACGTAATGGAAAGTGCTGGTACTATGTGTGCTTTGACCCACACAGACATCGATGAGCTCGTGTGGCGAAATCTTGAGAATGTAAACAAAGCATAACCCGACATATTTGTCATTCTTCCTCGATTGGGTTCCTTCTGCACCTGCTCACAACGACATTCCTACAAGCTCGCCAATGTCCGTGTTGGTCAGCGCACACATAGTACCAACACTTTCAATGACATCCTCTACCGTTCCCAGTACATATTCTCTGCAGTAATTGTTGTGTTCTGTAATTTCAGCCAGTCTTAAAAGTTCTGCTGTCAAGTTTTCCGCCGCCATCCTTCTTCCTCGATAGGTTTCCTTTTGCGCCTGCGTACAACCACCTTCCTACTGCGCATATTTCCTTCACTTTTAAAGTGACATTATAATGTGATTTAAATACTTTTATTTATTTGTCTTTATATTTATACTTTCATTAGCCTTTTCTTTTATGGATTCTTATCTAATTTATTTATTTATTCATTTATTTATTTATTGTTTTATAGATTTATTTTTGTAATTTGGCACTCTCACTACTCCATAGATTCTGGCTAGCTGTTGGCTACCTGGGACGTCAGTATCTAAAGCAGTTTTGGTTCAGCTCCTCTCCTGGTCAGTTCTGTTATTTTATGTTTAAAGTACATATACATACGCTTGTGTTTTTGCCACCAAATTTTATGCTTCGCGGCTGCTGTTGTCAGCATTGCTGTGTATGTTTTGCTTTCTGCTTTGGTCAAGTGCTCTTCCTTGTGATGAAACAGAAAACATGCTTGACTGTCATACACAGCAGGATTTGTGACTGGATATACTGAACATGGTAAATATTCATGATTACGGGTAGTGGTGGCCTTGATGCTCCTCTGAGCTAATCAGAAAGGTTAAAACATCACTCTTAACACATCTTACCTTATTCAACAAGCAAATCCAGAAAATAATCTAGTGTACCATTAGATGATTAGACCTTCACTGATTTTAGTCGGAGGAGGAGGAAGAGCAAGTTTCACTAAAGGTGTACTGTGCTGAAGTGTTGCTTTCCTTCGCAGGCTGGTATTGATTAATGTTTGAACATCAACAAACCAGATTTAGTTTCATATTTCACAGCTTCTCTTGCATTCAGCTACAGTGCATATTCACTGCCAAAGGGAGTGACAACTGACCAATGAATTTGTCAGCATGTTTTATATTGAGGCTACTCTGTCAATCAGTCAGTTGAGGCAGGCAGTATCAGTGAATGAGGGGTTTTGTGAGTGGAGAGAAAAAAGATTCACAGAATTATCAGAAATAGCAAGGGGAAACATATTGAACCTAAGGGAAATAAACACAGTATGATTTAAATAATACAAGAGGACAAGTGAAAAAAGATAGACCTTCACAGGCTGGTTAACCAGAGGGCATGGTATGCAATAAGTATGGGATGATTAGATACAATCCCATCAGTCAAAACACATATCTTTACAGCTATTACTGTGCGTTCACACCAAAAGAGGCAAAAGCGGCCAAAGCGGCAACGACGCCGGAAGTTAATACATTTTCAATGAGAGCCCGGCGTCCTGAGCGGCCAAAGCGTCCTGAGCGGCTAAAGCGGCTAAAGCGGCTAGAGCGTCCATGAGAAGTTGAGCCTCGCTCAACTTTATGGTAATTAGCTATGACGCAGTTCAGCGGCAAACGGTGGCAACCAATCAGAGTAGAGATGTCCTTCGACTTAGCGGGCCCTAAAGGACAACTCATGTAACTTCGGTTCCTAGTTCCGGCGTCTCGAGTCATGGATGACACGCTGCACAACAAAGCATTTTATCAGCAGAATTTGAAAACGAAGCGCCATTTAAAAAGAGCAAAAATGCGTCTGTTCTCTCTATTAGCGGAAGAATGCAGAAAAAATGGATAGATCTGAGGGACCACTACAGGAAGGAGGAGAGAGAAAGACAGGAGGAGAAGTGGGTCTGCTGGAGGTGTGGGCCGTGTGTGGCAGTATGCCTCCGTGATGGGTTTTTTGGACCCATTCTTGGAGGAGTGTCCTTCCACCTCCAACCTTGATGAAGGTCCGGTGGAGGGAGAGGAGAGCAGGGAAGATGAGGGAGAGACAGAAGAGTATGTCACACACACACACGAACACACACTGTGCAAATACGCGCTCCTTACCAACACAGGATTTTAGTATATTCAACACTGTAAAAGTTTGATGTCGTGGATAAATCAATATTCTCTCCTTTGTAAATTGCTTCCTGCCTGTCAATCCGCTCGTGACTAATTAGATGGTGATTTTACGTTATGTTCATGCTATGTTTTAAGCTGAAGTTGAACAACAGCAAGCAGCTGCTGCTGTGAAGAAGTCCGCTGCGCGGCTCCTTTAAATGACAAGCAAGATTTTACGTTGACGTCAGTCACGTGACGAGCGGCCAAAGCGGCTAAAATATTTGGCCTCTTTGGCCGCTGTCGGCTGTCTCGGGCGTGCTTGCCGCTTTGGCCGCTTTTGCCTCTTTTGGTGTGAACGCACAGTTACACAGACTGAAACTGATCTTAGGACATGTAAAATTAATAAACTGAGAGCCCACTATGAATGATAATCCGGAAACCTCACAATATCACTAACCACCCAACAAAGAACCCACGATAATCTTTATTTTTCTGAATTTTTTTCGTTAACAAATTAACCTTGAGGGCAGGCTGTGAAGCTCAAATTGTATTCACGTCATAACTAGAAGCTAATTTGTCTCACCAAACAAGACAGAGTTTGAGAGTGAGGGAGAAAAAGAGAGAAAAGAAGCTGATGAACTCAATTTTATTTAATTTTACCGCAAATTGATAATTAGCAAAGGGAAACTCAGTGTACTCATATTTCATTTTTGTTGAATTAAACTTTATTTCGATTTGGCCCTCTTAAGAATTATCTATATTTTAAATGCACATTTTTGAAATGAGTAATAATTCATAATTATATTTTTGATGGTAGGCCTTTAATTAACAGCATGTCTGATTCTTCAGTTTAAAATAAATATAGTCATTTAGTATGTAGCACTATATTTCCATCCAGCCATCTATATCACTTATCCGTTTTGCCGTCATGGGGAGCTGAAGTCTATCCGAGCTGACATCGACCAGCCGATCACAAAGTCACACAGAGAGACAGAAAATTATTAATGTGAGCTGTTGTGTCTGTGCGGTGCATTCATGGTACATAGGAAAAATAAGAACTTAGCGAAAAACTGCCATGTGCAGCACTGTGGTACATTCATTGTACATGGGACAAAAAATATTTGTCAGGAAAAAAAAAAACACATTACCTGTTAATGAGCTTTAGAGCAACAGGTATGTTGCAAACTCCCCAGAGAGCTTAATCGATTCACTTTGAAGCCTGTTTTTAAAGGTGCTATGAGGAGAATCTATTTTCGGCGACATAAAGACTCTGCTACCCATGAGCACGCGCAGGGACTGTTGTAATGCTGCGTTTCAGTAACCTCGGAACTGGGAGTGACGTCATCTCCGACTTATCGACGTTCCAGTTGAAGACGGAAAAAAAAATGCCGATCTACCAGGCTATTGTTAGCTATTGTTAGCATGCCTGCGTTGTTGTTCACAAATATCACATGAAGAATGTGATTATCACTATGGCAGCATTTTTGTAAATATAAGTCTAACAATACTATGTATACAGCTGATCTAGAGCGACACACCCCAGTCAGAAGTGCAAATACATTGACTATTACAGGAGCTAAATAACTGTTCACACTGGGGGCATCCATTTTCGATAGTCAACTCGGGGGTGGCGAGGTTTCACCGAGTTCCCAGTAGGAAATTCTGACTTCGGGGGACGTTGCTACTGGGAACTCGGAAATTCCTACTTCTGAATACAACTGGAATGCACCAATAGACGTGACCCAGGTCAAAGCATGTGTTTGTCGTGATGCTAATGAATACAGCTCGGACCTTCCTCAGAACTCTGCATTGCTTTACAACTTCTTTTTTCAACAACTTACAGGATGCAAAGCGACAAGGTAATGTATCTCTTTCTTGTTACGTAGCGGTAGTTTTTGATGTGTGACAACAAGCAATTTTTGGAAAACTTAGTATCGTAGTTTTGTAGCTGGCTATATATCGCTACTTACAGCCTGGTGCTCGAAGACGTGTCCGAATACTATAAATTTGCTCTAGGTTTAATGGCCTGGTTCCGAAGTTGAGTATCCACGCCAGTCCAGCCCTGTCCGACCCGACCACGAAGGAATAGCATTTATAGATAACCTATTTTGATGCTATAAAACTCATCTTAAAGTGTGTTTTCGATCAGGCATATATCTAAAAGTGAGACGTTTTTGTAATTACTTAGAAACTCCTCATAGCATCTTTAAATTCCTCTCGTGTCAACATTTTCGACAGTACAGAAATAAAACTTACAGCAGTCGCTTCAGCAGGTTCTGGGGATGCTTACGGTGAAATCCTTTTTTGATAGGTATCACGGTTTTGACACAGCATCAACTCATTTATCCAGAGGTACCCATTGTCACTTTCCCACTCTGCACATGCATAACAGTGACATTTAACACTCTGTTCCTTTAGTTTCAGCATGAGTTCACCTTGTGGTTTGGAGACAGTGTGGCCCTTGTTTGCACCAGAGATCGTTGGTTTGATCCTTGGTGAAGACATTACGCTTTTTCCGCTGTATTTTCAGTGAAGGTGCTTTGTTACTACAGCTGCTTGCTGCTGACCTTCAGTCTGGACAGCACAGGTTCAGTCTTTCAACTTTTCACTTCTATACAACTTTTATTTTTTGCCCTTTATAATGCCTATTTCAGAACATATTTCACACTTCTGCCACTGATTACAATTTTTGTCATTTATGCCCTCACAAATTTCACTCCATTAACCAATGAGTACAACTTCTTTATGGTGGGCAAACATTTCAGTGCTTTTTTTTTTTTTTTTTTCTTTTTGCTGTTGCAGCAACTTGTTTAACCTAAAGACCCAGTTCCATGTCAGTGCTCTCTATATGTACATGAGTAACATTTTTTTATTGTGGTCCTTTTAAGGGGGCATGTCAACACCCTCGTGGCTTCGCAGTGTTGTTGCTGACTGACTGGTGGCCTGGGTTCAAATCCCAGCTAAAGCACTTGTAGATGTCATCTGTGTGTCCGATACAGACCATTGATCAGCTTTTTGCTGTATGCATCTGGCTGCTTTCCTGTCAGTCTGGATGTCACAGGCTTTAACTCATCAAGCTTTCACTTTCATACAACTTTAATTTTTCCTTGCTTTAGAATTCATATTTGATCACATATTTCACACTTCTGCTACAGTCTTTGTTATTTTAGGCCTTACAAATTTACTCTTTTAATCAAATTTGAACTTGGTGGCCAAAAATGTATGCATCTTTCTGCAATTTTATTTCACATTTATTTTTTTATTATGCTTTTTATTGTTCTTTTATGTAAAGACACAAAATATAAAAGAACAAACAAACCAGACAACAAAACACAAAACAAAACTAAAAGAGATCCCACCCCGAGCTAACAATGACCAATGCGTTACATATTTTTACATATACAGCAAGAAAAAAAACTATGTATGGGAAAAATAGATAGATAGATAGATAGATAGATAGATAGATAGATAGATAGATAGATAGATAGATAGATAGATAGATAGATAGATAGATAGATAAAATATTAAAAAATAAAAGCAGGAGTCTGGTGAAAAGGCACACAATCCTCAGACCTTGTTCTCGGTGATGGATAGTGAATTACAGCTTGTGGAGAGAGGAATGCAATGGTTCCCATATCATCCAAAACCTGTCCGAGTTATGATTCAGATCATGAGTCAATTTCAAGTCGATATCCTCATGTCGACTGTAGGAATCTGGGGAGGTGGCCACCGCAGCAAAATACATTTTTTAGCCTAAAACAACAGAATTGTCAAGAAAGATTTGATGTCCCTGTCCAGGGAATTATCAGGGGCATGGTAAAGTAGACAGAAAGGAGTTAATAAATAGTTTTACCAGTGACCTCCTGGATTACACAGTGGACTCCCTTCCAGAAAGTCTGGATGTGGTCACAGGACCAAAACAAGTTGATAAATGTACCTTTGTGTATCTTACTTTTATAACAAAGGTTAGAGGTGCCAAGGAACATTCTCTGTAGGCGAACAGGCGTGTAATTAGTTTAGTAAAAAAAACGTAAAGGTCCGTTCGTGTATTGAGATTAAATTACATTTTGGGATAACACTGCTGCAGATCTTGTCCCAGTCTGCACGACTCAACGTCACGCTCCCACAACAGCTTCAGAGAGTCATAGCCTGAAGAATCAGAATAAAGAAGTGAAGAGTAAATATTGGAAATCAGTCCTTTGGGTGATTTAGCCAAAACGTATTTTCCAGCTCTGGCAGTCTCATGTGGATTTTGCCTGTCCTCAAGAGAGACCCTATAAATTGACAAATTTGGAAATATTTGTGAAAATCTTTGTGGGTAACATTAAAATCAGCCCTAATTTGATGAAATGGTTTAACAGAGCCGGAAACCAACAGATCAGTAAAGCTTGACAGGCCCTTAGATGTCCACTCCAACAAACCAATACTCCTAATTTGTGCTGGAAGATCTGCATTCAGAGCCAAAGGAGAACAGAGAGAGAAGACAGAGGGAATATTCAAGTGTTTCTTCACATCTAACCAGATCAATAACTTATAACATTTATTCATTTTAAGCTTTCTTTCACAACTTTAAACATTTTTTTCCCCCATTTTAGTTTTCAGCTTTGCTTAACTGCTTCCAACTTATTATGTAATACTTTAACATTTTCAGCTTTGTTTGCACTGCTTCTAGCTATTTCATTTCACATTTTCTGCATCAGGACTCAGCATTTCAACAGATTTGCTACAAGGACAGGCATTTTTAGAGTTTAAAAAAAAAGCTTCAGAGACATATTTGTCATGCAGTTTATGTTTAAACACATTATGTGAACATACATATTTCCTATGTTCCTGCATTTTTGGATCAGGTTGGGATGTCTCATGGCTAAAACCACCTAATGTGCTTGTCGACCCATCTTGGATGTCACATTTCCACACATCCCAAAGCCACAGTGCTGCATGATTAAACTGGTTATCTACAGACTGCATGTTTCCCTTCTGTGAGCTTTGAAGACTAAACTGATAACTGCTGGAGTGAATCTAAAGGATTGCACTTGGAATAGAGCTGCATTTCTTCTGCCTGCTGTGGGAAAACGAAGACTTTGATTGCTGAGTTTTTTTTACTCTGTAATATACCACTGGGGGCATCAGAGTAGGGATGTGAGATTTAAGACAAATACTACTCATTTAGATTAACTCTGAGTCAAAAGTACACGGTTTGTAAGAGCATACTAATGTTCAAACAGACAGTAACATAAACTGGAGGTGAATGATAAGAGGGCACACAATAATCTCTCTTTGTTCAATGACAAATACATAAATAACAGCACTGTCCTTGGCGTCCTATTTGGTTTCCACATGAGAGGATTGAAAGCTTGCACAAAGCAGCACCACAGAAGAAGAAGAGAAGGATGGTGTTAAGGAGAGGGGTATTGATTTGCTATCAGACTTACAAGCCTGCCCAGCTGTTCAGAGAGGAGGGGGATAGGGTTCACTCTGTCTTTTCACAGCTGGAGGCTCTAATCTACATGACCCAGCATTTAGTATATTCATATTGTTTATGCATTAGCCTTCAGACACATGGGAGTTTCTTTCATCCAGCCCATGTATCTACATGTATTGACAAAGGCTATGCCCAGTTTCAGGCTGCATTTTCGGATGATGAATTCAAAGACCTAATAGTCACTTGTTGAGGGCCAACCTACAGTGTTTCAATGTCTCTTTCATACTCTCATGATTGATGTTGTTCTTCTTTTATGACCAAGAATCAATCCAGTGTGTCCCCCGTGGCCTACATGTCCTAAGATATAAGTGGCCAGTTTCAACACAGTAAAATACAGTCGTATACTGCCAGTAATAATGTTCCAAGAACTGATTAGGCAGTAAAACTTATTGTGACTTTAAAATGTTTTGTGACATTGTATAATCTATGTTTGTTGGTCCCGGGCCACGGGGGCAGTAACAAGTGGTGATTTGACCAGAAATTGTGAGTCCAGATAAGCCTTAGCTGTCAGTGCAACCTACAAAAGACAGATCTTTAGTATGCCTGTAAAACATTGTAGGAAACTATCCCTAAAAGGAGAAATTGCAAAAGACATGATAGAAGAATGCACTATTTACCATGACAGAAGAAGACCATGATTGTATTGACCCAAAGTCTTAAAACAGGTCTGTCCTCTAACCTTCCCTCAGATTTGTTCCAAATCCTCCACGGGAACGTCTGCACAGCGTCATCATACGCGCAAGCTTCCAAAATTAATCCTTCGAGAGCGGGATAAAGATGCGTTGTTTATTGCAAAAGCTAAGTAAAATAAAAAGGGAACAAAGTTTTACATAACAATAAATCACAGCTTTAGAGCCTGTGGTCAATGATGGTTTGTGCTGTGAGCCGTCATCTGGATGTGCGTCAGCTGCCTCTACTAATAGGCGAGCGCCCTCACCACCTGCGGAGGGCGCAGACAAAATTAAAGGTCAACAAAAATTAAATTTTAACTATGTAAATAAAACTCAAATGTGGCTCCTACAATGATGTATCTGTGTTTTTTTTAACATTGTGCCAGTGTTTTTGTTGTATGTACTCCAAGGTAAAATGATAAAGGCAAAGTGACTTGAGCCTGCATTGCACCTTTAAATCTCTGACTACTCAGATTTCCTTTACACTGAAGATTAGATTTACCCATTTACTCTTACATTTACTCGCTGATGGTTGGAGTATCTACAGTATGTCTGCCACTTTACAGCTGGAGCTGGGCTCAAACTTGTAACCCTCAACATACTGACAGAGTGCAGTATCAGACTGCACCACTGATACCTGGGTAGGGTAAAGCTAATCCCATGGAGCGATGCAATTAAGCATCCTGTGAGGACTTCTGGAGCTGAATATAACAATAACTTGTATTTAAGTGTATTAACAGAATTAGTGACTGCCTAAAAATGTTGAAGATAAATAGAGCAAATTTACTAACTAAATGGCATTACACTGAAAAATATTAATAGTTATATCATTTCAACAACATAGTTTTTCATATTGCCAAGTAAACACATTTAACCCGACTCTCAAAATATATTCAGCTTTTACAATACATCCTGTTCACAGCATCTTTAAGTACTCAATTCACTGAGCCAGCCTGAACACATCACAATGTTTTTGAATGAACCTTAAATGCATCAGTAAACAGGCCTGCTCATAGTTATGCAGCATTGTGTTGCTGATGTAGCTCGGCTAATTAGCTTTCATCCTGTTGATTTCAGCCCAAATTTGCTCTGGGGGCCTGGTTGTCAAAACATATAACACCTTTAGTTAAAGTACTAATAAGAAGTATTCAGTGTAACGCGTTACAGTAACGTAACTACAATTTCGGCCATAAAGTAAAGTACACACTCCTTCTGAAAATGTGGTAACGAAACGTCCCTTTTTTAATGCAGCACAACATTAATTTTCCCACGGACGGATCTGACACCGGTGCTGCTTTCTCAGCTGCACACAGCAGCGTTACCAAGTCCGCTCGTTGTAAGCTTCTAAGGGCCGCAAATCTTGTGAGTCACGGCCGTGGGGCGCAGTTTTCTGGGCTTGTTTCTAAACATGAAGTTTTTTCTTGGGGCTCTTTTGTAAGAATCCCCCTGGTCATATTCCAGCTCCCAGCAAAATATGACTGCAGGCAATTTTCTATGGGGCGCCGTTTGTAAAGCAGCGCATGCTAAAAAAAAACAGAAGCAATTTGTCACATTTAGCTTCAAACCATGTGCAAAAAACTGGTGTGATTTTTTTATAGTGACCTTTTATGACATTTAGAGCAATATTTGTCATCTTAGAAATATCTTAAATAGCTAAATGTAGTTATTAAATGTCACACGTAAATGCTATATATAAATGTAAATGCTAAATATGAATATAAATCTTAAATATAAATATAAATCTTAAATATAAATCTTAAATATAAATATAAATATAAATATAACTGTTGAATATAAATATAAATATAAATGATAAATATAAATATAAATGTTAAATCTTAATCTCTCAGACGCAACTAAATATTTAGCTAATATGCAAATTGAAACTCCCGGTAACAGGAAGTACCAAAATAAAAGCTCATGGATTTAACATTGTGGTGTTCAACATGTCAGCTACATCGCCTGCTGCAGAGCTATGACGCCGTATCAAATTGTCTTATGGCTGCCAGAACAGCCCTTCCTATGCTCTCAGCCATAGCAGTCTCCCTCCACATTTTGTGCGATATATATTTTTTAATTTATACCGCCAAAACACCACAATTCTTCTTCGTCTTCTTTTTTTTTTCTTTTGGCATTTGGCAAACATCGAAATGGTGCATTTCTGCCAACTACTGGTAAGGTGTGTGGACCAGAATATCTAAACTACTTGAATGTAAAAATAATAATAATAATAATAATAATAATAATAATAATAATAATAATAATAATAATGATAATAATAATAATAAATAAATAAATAAATACAATATTGTATATAAATAAAAAATAGATCAGATTCCCTCCATCAGCTGTGCTTGTTTGAGATACTGTAATAACATCATGTAGCACTTACTCTCTGACTCGTTTTGTAGAATGTCTATTATGTCAAAACACACATTTTCTCTCCTGAGACCACGAATGAACTATGGGGCGCCGTTTATTTCTGACACTGCATGATGACATGTTGAACACCACAATGTTAGTTCCGTGAGCTTTTATTTGGGTACTTCCTGTTACCGGGAGTTTCAATTTGCATATTAGCTAAATATTTAGTTGCGTCTGAGAGATTAAGATTTAACATTTATATTTAACATTTATATTTATATTTATCATTTATATTTATATTTAACATTTATATTTAACATTTATATTTCTATTCAACAGTTATATTTATATTTATATTTAAGATTTATATTTAACATTTATATTTATATTTATCATTTATATTTATATTCAACAGTTATATTTATATTTATATTGAAGATTTATTTTTAGATTTATATTTAACATTTATATTTAACATTTATATTTATATTTATATAAAGCATTTACATTTATATATAGCATTTGCGTGTGACATTTAATATTTACATTTAACTATTTAAGATATTTCTAAGATGACAAATATTGCTCCAAATGTCATAAAAGGTCACTGTAAAGAAATCACACCAGTTTTTTGCACATGGTTTGAAGCTAAATGTGACAAACTGCTTCTGTTTTTTTTTAGCATGCGCTGCTTTACAAACGGCGCCCCATAGTTTTCTTACTTCCTCGTTTCCTGGTTATCGTGCACACCCCAAAACACACTCACGCACATACCGCATGCGCCAGAGCCAAAGTTGCCAGGTCTGCTTATTATAAGCAATGTTATTTTTTTTAAATAGATGCTTGGCACTGTGAAATTGAAATCTAATGTAGACGAAACTGAACACACTTTATGTAGATTTCTCTTTTTAAAAAGGAATATATAACATGAGGAAAGGAAATAGCCAGAGATTGCTCATTTTTGTTTTTTATCGACCTGGAAACACTGGACAGGAGCTCTCATTCCACAGGGTATGTGATATGATTTTGTAAAATAAAGAGCAAAAAAGAAATAACTGTTATGTTCTCTGTAGTAGAACTTTTTGTAGGCCTTCATATTTAGGAACAGATATGGCGTTCTGTCCTAAGTCGAGCAATGTAAAAGTAACATAAAAGTAACAAGAAAAGTTTCTTTTCATAGAAGGTAACTAAGTAAAGTTACGAGTACCTTTTTAAGAAGTAGCACGTAACAAGCAAACACTACTTTTTAAAAGTAACTTACCAACACTGCTAATAAGTAATTCTAAATAATAGAAATGATGTACACAATGATTATGATAATGAGGGCTAGGATTTAACTTACTGAGCCAAAAATGGAAAAGTTATAGTCTTTAATTATGCATATACCTTTATTTAATTTGAATTTTAGAGGCAAGGACCTCCAATTCAGGAAAACCAAAACATCAGCCAGAGATGATCTCTCATTACGCTGCAATGCTGGCGAACTCTGCCTTTAACAAATCCTCAAACAAGGGGAGTCATTGTTACACTAAGCTAATCCAAAACATCCAACTCTTCATGAGTCATGTCTCTTAACCCAGATGGTGTGTCTTAAGTCAGATTTCCTGTTTTGTCTCCTCTGTCATCCTGCTGTTAAAGAGTTTTTTTTGGCGCTCCCACAGACACAAACACATTTCTACAAAGGTTTTTTGTAATAAATCTTTTTTCCTTTTAATCTACATTGGTATTTCAGAGAAAACATGTATTCCAGAAAATGTTCAAAAGGCTGCAGTTAACAAACAGACAAAGCATGACTTCGTGATATGATTAAGTCTTCTTTCATGAAATCAGGATTGGAAAGGATCAATATCAACCTAATATTCTGTGAGCTAAATATCCAATAAAAGGAGGCTGGTAATATTATTGCTATTACTGTACGATTGATTTTTAATAACAAGGTTATGCCGGTCACGTTTTCTTTAATTTTGTAGTCTCATGTCTTGTCTTTCCTGTTTTATTTTGAAAGCACTATCGCTTGTCTGGTCTGTTCCTGCTTGTCTTACCCTGTTTTGTCATGTCTGCATTATGATTACTTCTTCCCCACCTGTTTCCCCTCAACCGTCATTACCTCATTTATTTAACCTCATGTTTCTCTCAGTCCTGTGCCAGATTGTTGTACGCCTCAGTTCTCATTCCAGCATTTAGCACTGTCATAGTCAAGCCGTGTGTTACCCCAGCTTGACTTTTCTGAGCTCTTCTTTTGCCCAGCAGTTTTTTGATACCTGAGCCTCTCATTGTTTGCCTTACTGTGCACTAACCTCTGCCTGTTTCTGGATTAAACGTTTTTGTCTGTTTTACTTCTGTGTCCGAATTTTGCATTTGTGTCCTCCTTTTTTCTGAGCCACTGTTCATAAAATACAATGACTGTATCGAGTAGCTTGAATTGAACTGTGTTCTAAGTGTGAATCTAAACCGCTCAAGAAAGAAATGATGTTGTCCAGAAGGAAGTCATTAATACATTCAGTAAATTTACTTTGTCATGTCTGTCTTTTTAAGTCACAAAAGCAATGAAAGCAAAATCTGAGGACCTACCGTTAATGACTGCTTCCGTGAAAATTCCTGTCAAGCATGCTAGCCAGTCAGCAAGCTATCATCATCCTGAATGGGGCTATGCTAACTGTTAAGACTACATGCTAATGTTATATTTTGGCAAAATTTTGCGGTGCAAAGTAAATTTTCCATCTACAGAAGCATATTCAGACAAGGCACTGCACAACAATTTAAATGACTTTTGTAAGCCTAAGCTAAAACATACAATAATTATTATCTGAGTAATCAACCAGTTCTGTGTCATTTTTTTAATGTTGATTTTTCATCTTTTATGCTTTTGTTGTGTAAAAGGACATGTTTGAGTTGCCCTTGCCCCCTTCATAAATTGGACTATTTGTGTGTATTTTCAGTCTCGCAGAGCAGCATATTCCATGTCTCACATCTCTGTTACTACTGCAGACCTCCTGTTGAGCACGTTTGACCTTAATTTCATTTTCACAGGGAATACATCATTGAACCACACATTTAGCATACAGCATGACTCAAGATTTAAGAGTAAACATAAGTATATATTTAACATTTATTATTACATTGAGACTGGATGAAAGACCACCTTACACTAAAATACCCCAATCATGGGGGTATGATCCCAGTTCAGCAATACTTTGTATTGTAACTTGTCTCTGGAAATTTACCTACAACTTGATTTGATTTGATTTGATTTGTCTTTATTTCGAGCATAAAAAAAGCAAGTAACATACAAAATATGTAAGATTATAACAAAACAGGACGTACGATCATTCTTGTCCTTCAATGACATATTTCATCCACAAGGTTAAACAATAACAAATAAAACTGAGAAAAGTTTTTTTTTTTTTTTTTTTTTTTTTTAAATGCTCGAAAGGGAGTAGGAAGAAGTTTGAAAAACGTATTTAATCCTACCCCGCATATCTTTCATCAGTTCTTCATCTTAGTGAGCTTTTTGCAAGTGTGCACTTATTAATACCAGATACCATAAATACTTTCAGTGTTCATTACTATCCTATACTATGCATTCATGTATATTATCAAACTATTGTCATATCAATATTAAATATACAAACAAGTTAGTATATCCCGTACAATATATACATATATATACATATACACATACACATACATATACATACATATATATATATATATACATATACACGTACATACATATATACACATACATATATACACACATACACACACATACATGTATACCCACATATATATACACATACATATACCTACATACAAATATACATATACAACAGTCCAATCTCATCATCTATGTATAGCAATTACTACAAATATATATATCTATTACAATCTCAATAATGGGAGTAAATAATCTTGTTGTTGCCCAGTGAAGGAGCTCATGTGCCCTTTTCCCTGTATTTTGTCCAAATCCTTTGTTTATATTTATTTTTAAATAGGTTGATTGTTGTACACTGTTTCAAATCCACACTTAATCCATTCCACAGCTTCACTCCATTGATAGTTATACAGAATTTTTTAATTGTGGTTCTACATTTCTGTGTCTTAAAGTTTGATGGTTCTCTTAGATTGTACCCCCCCTCTCTTTCCAGAAACAGTCTCTGTAGTTGTTTAGGCAATAAGTTATTTCTAGCTTTGTACATGAATTGAGCAGTCAAAAATTCTATAATTTCATACAATTTAATTATCCTTGCCTTTATAAATAATGGGTTGGTATGTTCAATGTAATTGACTTTATGAATAATTCTAATGGCTCTTTTTTGAAGTTTGAATAATGGTTCTAATGAACTCCTATAAGTGTTACCCCAGACTTCTGCACAGTAACTCAGGTACGGTAGGACCAAGGAACAGTAAAGGATGTGCAGTGAGTTCTTGCCTAAAAAATGTCTGGCTTTTGCAATTATTGCAATACTCCTTGATATTTTCGTACTGATCTTTTGTATATGAGATTTCCAGCAGATCTTGTTATTTATTGACACTCCAAGAAAAGTAGTTTCGTAAACTCTTTCAATACTAACCCCGTCAATATCTATCCTTACGTCTCTATCTATTTTTCTATTCCCAAATATGATGAAGTTAGTTTTACTTAAGTTTAATGATAACTTATTTATATCAAACCAATATTTTATTTTAATGAATTCTGATGTGATTGTATCCAAAAGCTGCTGCAGATTCTCACCTACCCCGAGGATGTTGGTATCATCAGCAAACAGTATAAATTTAAGTAGTTGTGAGGTTTTACATAAATCGTTGATATAGATTATGAATAATTTGGGACCCAACACAGACCCTTGTGGCACGCCGCACACAATGTCCAGCCAATTTGACTGTGCCTCTCCCATCTGCACAAATTGCTTCCTGTCCTTTAGGTAACTGCTTACCCAACTAAGTGCCATCCCCCTGATCCTATACTGCTCTAATTTGTCTATTAGTATTTTGTGGTCTAACGTGTCAAATGCTTTCTTAAGATCAATAAAGACACCTACAGCAAATTTTTTTACATCCATAGCATTTGTAATTTCTTCAATTAATTCAATTAACGCCTGTGATGTTGACCGATTGCTACGGAATCCATACTGATTGTCTGTGAGTAATTCGTGCTTTTCTATAAAACTGTCTAACCTAGAAATGAAGACTTTTTCTAAGATTTTTGAAAACTGCGGGAGAATGGAAATCGGCCTGTAGTTATTAAAATGATGTTTGTTTCCATTTTTGAACAGCGGAATGACCTTAGATATTTTCATATCATTGGGAAATTGACCGGTTTGCAGCGACAAGTTGAAGATGTGAGTTAGTGGTTTGGAGATCCCCTGAATAACTGTTTTAACTATTTTCATGTCTATATCATGGTAGTCTGTTGATGTCTTATTTTTGCAGGCGGTAACTATATTTATAATTTCTTCTTCTGTTACAGGCTTCAGGAACATGGAATCAATATTTCTGTTAATTAAGTTCTCACTATTTGTAGCAGAATCCTTGATTTTCTCTGCTAGGTTGGGACCGATATTTACAAAAAAATGATTAAACCTATTGGCTATCTCTCTCCTGTCATTAACCATTTCATCGTTATCTAAAAAATATTGTGGATAATCGTTATGTCTGGCTTTATTTGTAATCACGCTATTCAATATGTTCCATACACCCTTTGTATTGTGCCTATTGTTTTCTAGTAATTTATTATAATATTCCTTCTTGCAGATCCTCATAATATTGATTAACTTATTCTTATATTTCTTGTATCTGTTTTCTGGTTCCTTGGTTCTTTGCTTTAAAAATTCCTTATACAGTGTGTTTTTCTTTTTACAAGCATTCCTTAAACCTTTGGTCATCCACTGGTGGTCACTATTCCTAAATGTTCCACAATGCTGTTTAATTGGGCATTTTCTATCATACAGTGATTTAAATATTCTTAAGAATTCAGCATAAGCTTCATTGGCATTTTTTTCATTATATATTAAATCCCAGTTTAGTTGTTCTAACTCAGTTTTTAATTCATTCATGGAATCCTCCGTCCTAACCCTTCTGTACAAAGGAACTTTTTCCTTAGGTTTTTTGTTGAAGTCGCTATAAACTGCAAAGACTGGCAGGTGGTCACTTATATCATTAATTAATAGTCCACCTACTGTTTTATTTTCCATCTCATTGGTGAATATATTATCAATCAATGTGGCTGATTGGGCTGTAATTCTACTTGGTCTGGTGATTTTGGGATATAAACCAACACTGAACATAGTATTAATAAATTCCTCTGTCTTGCTGTGCTTGTTTGGGTTCAGAAGATCAATGTTTATATCCCCACCAATAAAAAACACTTTCTGGTTTATCTTGCTATAGTGATCTTCAATCCAGTTTTTGAGAACCTCTATATCAGACCCCGGTGTTCTGTATAGACAGCTAATTATAATATTTTTCTTTGCTCTCTGTATTTCTATAGTTAAACATTCAAATACATTATCAACAGTGGTTGACATATTTTCAAGCACCTTGTAACAATAAGACTTGTCAACATATATTGCAACACCACCCCCATTTTTGTTGTTTCTATTTTTGAGCAAGAGTTCATATCCTTCCATTCCAAATTCAGTACCCCTTTGTTCACTGATCCAAGTCTCTGAAATTAAGATGATGTTAAACGGCTGAGCAAATTGTTGTAAATACTCCTTTATGTTATGGAAATTGGCATACATACTTCGACTATTAAAATGAATTATTGAGATTTTATTTTCAGTCATGAAGGTGCTATTGTATTGCTCATCTGTGTAATAATGGCAGTTGCTGCTAATATTCAAGAAAAAGTTGTTGTCCGGGTCAATATCATTACCAATGGTCGATTTTTGTTGACAATTGCTGTGTTTTAGTCGACCAACAATTTCTTTGGTTGATTACAGCCCTACACTTTGCCAACCTCTACAATCCCTCTCCATGCAGAGTCAATAGATAGTAGAGCCAATCAGTGTTGCTTAGGTGCGTGATTGTGACAGACTGTTTTATTCCAGTTCACAGAGTGACAATCTATGCCCCTTTGGCAAACATTACATATGGCCCTTTTCCACTAGCACGCCTTGGCCCTACTCTACTCGGCCCTACTCGATTTGCAGCGTGTGTCCACTGGCCTGGTACCTCCTAAAACAAGCTAGTTTTAGTACCTACTCTGCTCTGGTTCTAAGTCGATACTAAAAGATGACATCACCGACTGCTGGCTACTGATTGGTCAGACAATTTCATCATCAATGAGTCATGAGTGTGATGACCTAGCATGCTAGCGGTAGCTACCATTAGCTTACCCTCATACATCTTTTCTTTGCAGTTTGATCGCTCTCGTCCTCGACTTCATTCTGCTGTACAGCTTCCTGTGCTTCTCAAGGAGTATTTCTTCTTGCCACCTGCAGCCCTCTCCTGCTTTCCTTTTTTACTCGGTTTGTGACAAAAAGCCACAGATTGTTATGTCGTGCTCAAAATGACGTCACCGCAGTGCCGCTCAGCTATTTACAGCGACACTGCACTCCATTGGGCAGGCAACTGGGGCTAATGGAAAAGCAGCACAAGGCAGGTAGAATAGAGCCAGGTAAAGTTGAGTAGAGTAGAGGAGGGCTAATGGAAAAGGGCCATTAGTGAGTACATTAGGTCCGCCTAGATGGACCATAGGAAACTCACAGATAATGCTGCTGCAGGGCCAGCTGCAGTGTGTTGTAGTTGTTAGGTGAGCTAAGTACAGGCAACAGAACTTTGGTTGGCAACTAATCTTGGTCGCAAAGTAGCATTTGGGGCTCTAATTTCGTAGATAAGGCGCAAGCGCAGGCGCACCTGCACAGGGTGTGACCGGCGCACTTTGCAAGTTTCCTGCAGTGCCAAGAGAGGCGCACTCAAGGCGCAGAGGGGCGCAGAGGAGCACGTCCACGCCCACGTCTCTGCCCCTCCGCGCAAATGCCAGAGTAGGAGGAGAAAAGCCGTGAGTGGGTTTAACACAGCTGAGCGCTGTCTTCACCAATCAAATGAGCGCCTCTCCTTGCCTTTAAATGCGCTGCGGGCGAGGCACAGCGTCGGATTGGTCTGAATGATTCCCGCTGCTCTGACCATCTCCGCGGGGGAATGATCTCCCGCGGAGACGGTCAGAGCTGCTGTCACCTCAGCAGCAGAATGGACTGGCCATCGGGGCGCGCATCTGAGGCCATGAAGCGCATCACCGTGTGGGCCAGCTCCCGGGACAGGTGTAATCTGTTTCTTTGTCATTATAGGAGTGCAAAATTAAGAGACAGTTACACAGCAGCTGGCTCATCCATTCAGAATACTTTTGATCCACCTGCATTCCTGGTTTGTCATCGCCAAATAGCAGAGCCTTTAGTGATATACTGTATACTCTCCCGGTGTCTCCGCCTCATCCTCCTTACAATAATGTACTCCATCTTTTTAGATCACGTTAAAAATAAATACTTAAATAGAGGAATATGGGAAATCACAGGTAAATCCTGAGTGACATTCATTTATCTTTGTCTTATTTCTCCCTCTTTTCTTTGAATGTAATGAAATGAGAGAAGCCAGATATATACTCAGTATTAGATGTCGAGGCTGTTTGTTGTTGACTTGTAAGATGTGCATCAAACTTCCAGATGCCGTCAAGTTAAGTTTCCATTATGACAAAACGGCTTTAATCCGACATCAGATGTGACGGGAAAGTTGATGTAGATACAAATGTACATGCTGGTTCAAACGGTTATATTAAATAGTGATTGCTGTGATTGTTTATTGCATTAAAATGTGCCTGACACTCTGGAAACCTGCCTCTGAGGCTTTGTTGATGTGTGCGCACATGTGTGCCTGTCACCAAATTACAGCTGCGGAGGGCACGCGTCGCCTTGCGCCGAGATAGACCAGGTTGGAGCGGGCGAGCTTTCAGCGCACTTTCTGCACTGTTTTTGGCACGACATTGTCACTGCGCCAACATGAATCTGCTGGCACCTCCCCCTGGTGCGCCGTCACACCCATCTCTGCGCAGACTGTCTACCAAATTGTCAAACTGGCAGCGCACGGCGGTGCACCGGACGTAACTAACACTGCGCAGGGTGCGTCAGGCTTGCGGACCCTGCGCTGCGCCACAAAATTAGAGCCCTAGGTGTGAACGCACCTTTAGGCAAATACATAGATTTGAGGTACTGGTATAAAATAAACCAGACCTCCTGGTATTATTTTCTCTTCACATGACCACCAGAGGGTTTGAGCAGGCTTAAAATGATATGTTTGGAAACACGACTGCTTTGTTCTACAAAAGTTGTCTTGTGCTTTGTTGACCTAAAGCACAGACAGTCATTCCCAAAAGTAAAGCTGTTGTGCAAAGCTTGTCAGTCTATCTATGTTTGTACTTTTGTAGGCTTTTCTTTCACATTGGCTGCCAAGAAACACAATGTTGGTTGACTTATGGTCATTTTTCACTTCTCCTGTCCTTTGATTCTTGAAAAAATATCCCCCTCCTCATTTCACATCGTGAACTTGTAGCTGTCTTGGTGGTTGTCTGGCTTAACCTCAACAGCTCCCAAAACACTGTTGAGCAAAACTCAGTGGAAAGTGGGGAGCCTCAAAATGAAGCTTCTACTCTCTGCACTCAAACTGTGACTCACTGGGAAATTTTTCAGACACCTAACAAATGCTTTCACAATCTTTTTCATGTTACTGATCCACTCCAGGACAGAAAGGTATGCTGCTCCTGGACTCGAAGTGAAACTTCATCTTTAATTCTGCAATTTTCATAGCTGTATGCATTTTCAATCCCAGTCGGGAACATTTCCTCAGTGACCCGGAGCCTGAGGCTTGAAGACTGGATCCTCATCCCCACTGCTCCAGCTCACTCTTTCCATCGTGTAATACACAGTGAGACAGGGTGCCTATTCATGTACAAGTCACCCCATCAGGAGATTCCTTCTTGATGGCGTGCTGTGTTTTAAAGACCACATTAACCCCCACAGGGATACATTTACTATGCTTTCCAGACAATGTAAAACATACTGTACATTTTAAAGAGAAATTTACCTAGTGCTGTACAAGTTCACTCTGAAAATGAGTTCAGCTCACACATTCACATTCACAGTAAACTCTCTAAAGGTCATAGATAATGATTTCACAATCAATACTACACTTTAAAAGGCTTTAAATTTTTACAATATCTTACTAGCAACAAGATGCCAAAAAGTTACTGTAAATGGGTTCACAGTAGCATTACCCCATTTTGATTTACAGCATTACTTCTTTATTTTTATTCAGGGTGTCAATACTGTCTTAATTCACAGCATATTTACAGTATTATCAAAAAGATCCTTGCTGTTTTATCATTTGCAGTTTCAATACCACATTGTATTTAACAACTTTTTAATGAATTTTACGTTAGTAAACTTTCTGTATTTTACTTTGCATTACTATATCTTTGAGTATTTTACTGCTCATTTGTTAAAAATGCATATTAAAAAAACAACAAACAACAAAAAACATGCATAATTTTTCCCCAATGAAAAACTCTTAATAGCACATTAGTTTCATCCAAAAACTACAAATTTACTAAAAGCAATATCACCTGTCATTGATCAGTTTCCTGTGAAAAATTGAACTTTCTCTTGATTCATTGCCCTTGACAGTTATTTCAGACAGCTTGCAATAAGTACAAATAGATTTTATGGTAAAAAGCGTATAGAAATCTGTATCTTTTCCCATAACCTTTGCCATTAACAGTAATTTACTGCACATGTTTTTTTACAGTATGTAGCTGTGGATACTATTTGAAAATACCGCTAAGTTTACAAAGATCAGTAACACCACTGACTTTTTTCAGTTTTTAACATCAGAGTTAAAAACAGAATATGTTTAATTTAAGGGCTGAGTCAGTTGTAATCATAACATGTCAACAAAAAAATGTTTCCTTCTATTTTGCTTTATGGCAGGTGTGGTTAAAGTCATCAAACAGGAGTCCAAGATAGAAAAAGAACATAAAATGAAGATTAAATATTTGTGCTCTTCAGGCATACTGGTGTGAGCAAAACAGGAAGCAGAAATTGAAAGAGACATTACACAAAAATAAACCTCAACTGGCTCCTGATGTTTTATAATAAACAGGGTGTAGGACCAGGTTTCGTCATATGATTCCAATGCTCACAACAATGGCATCACGTGACAAGGCTAGGCCAGCAGAAGCGGCTTCAACCAAATCTCACAATTAACTTATGCAGTTGTAGTTATTTTTGGCATCTCGTTGATCAGACATAATGTTTTTGTATAGTAATAACCTAAAAGTTGGGTCATAACGAGGCTTTCAATAGGTCTTTTGACAGCTATGTACTGGCTAGCTTATGCCTATCTCACATGAGGGGGGTTGCTAGTCAGTTGCATTAAAGCAATTATATTTACCAGTGCCATGGACCTCAAGCAACCAACCCCTCTTAAAAGAAACAAACAAAATGATCAAATCAAATAATGCAGTATCTACAGGAAACTGACATGTACCAATTGTGCCAGTCCAACCCAGAAGATGGAGCTCTAAACTCTTGTGGGCTCTGGAAATATAAAGAATTGCTTCCTGACCCTGAAATAATCAATGATTAAGTTTTGTACATGACTTAAAAATATTAAAGCTCAGTTTACTGCAGGGCTTTTCAAGTATAAATTCAGTCGGGCCAGATTTTCAGACTTAAAACGTGAACTGGGCTGGACATTTTTGGCAGACAGTTAGCAATGTTAACCACTCAAAGACAAAAATAGATAACAAACACACTAGATTTTTATTCATTTATTGCCACATCCAAAAGGGGCAGAGACTCAATAAAGGGCACCTGAAATACTGTTTCTTTAAATGTAACACTTCAGACAGATAAATTCAGCACGTTATGACAGGTTAATACAGGCACATATAAGGGTGCATATGAACATAAAAAAAGTACAGATTAAAAACATTATCTGTTGGTCACATTTGAAAGTGTATTAAAAGTAACTTGCTGAATAGCAAACTTTCAGATGGTGTCACAAGCAATGTCTGTAATAATGTTGGAATTTTGGAAAACCTTGTCAGTATTTGTAAAAGTTTTTATGTTTTTCTTACCGGACCTGAGCACCAGTCTTGCTGATTTCGGGCCACTCAAGGGTTGCTTTCGGGCCGCATGTGGCCCGCGGACCGCGAATTGAATAGGGCTGGTTTACCGTATGTCAAAAGTATGAGCATGTCTTCAAGCATTGGATTGAAATAAACCAAGTCTCTCTTTTTCTCTTCAAGTTTCCACCTAAACAATGATGAAGTCATCATGCTTTTATCCACATCTGACAGGCAGTTTAACCTCTTTTGTCACAGCTTATTCAGTTGAAGTCTACAGACTGAAAGAAGAATTGGCAGTCTCGATAGATGCTGTATATTCTTTTGAGAAGAGTAATTACAGTGATTCCAAAAGGCTCTCTGAAGTGTTTGGAGCTGAATAAACAGCCTGTGTATGTACACGCTTTTGAAAGCAAGAGGAACAGCGACAAATCGCTGCATAATCCAGCAGTTCTTCAAGACATAACAAGAACCAAACCACCAATTTTATAATGTGTTATGTAGAGAGGTCTGACAGCATAAGTTTCCCTTTTTTCTTATTTACACACCCTCAAACACACACAGGCTTTGGCAGGAGCTACAATGCAGGCATAAGTGGAAAATGTCCCTTATACTCCTCCTTGGGTGAGGGGGGGGCAGCCTTTAAAGGGGAGGCCCCTCTACATGTCTGACATGTTTCTGCAGGACCGCAGGCCACTGGCTGGCGCAGAGAGCAGGCTTGTGGTGGGCTGTTTGTCTGCGTGAAGCTGGCATGGCCTCCCGTTCCCCTGCATCTGGTCCCCATTAGCTGAGCCGAGCGTATAAAGCAGAGAGCTGACAGGGGCTGGGAACACTCGAGTTCCTGCCTGGATCATGGGGTTTACTATCTGGCTGTGCTTGCTGTGCCTGCAGGCTGGCTTGCTGTCACATGCTCTGGACTGCTCAGGATCAACTCAGGGAGAGCTGTGTGTGAGTGGACAGACCGCAGACGGACAGGTAAGAGACATACCTCTAATGGAGGTGATAGTTAGGGACTGACAGCAGAGACCAAGGTATTAATTATGTGTCAGTCATCATCAGTGCTGATGGGACACTTGAGGGGTGAGTGACGTCTGTTGAAGTCTTTTTAAATGTTGTTTTTCAGATAGGTCCTAAATACTAACTATCACCTCAGACGAATATAAGCAACAGAAAGACTCACTTATCAGCACTTTCTCCAGCATAGATACTTCAGAGAGATTTGTTGGTAATGGGTAGAAACTTCGTCTATCCAAATATTCACACTCATCAGGCAATGTATTGAAATACGGCATTAACATTTATGAATATTTTAATGGATGATTAATATTTTGTCATAACTGTTTGTTGGTTTTGATACTTTGAATGGGCTTATAATTTATAAACTTGCTAATGACTATGGGGGGTTACTGCTGTAAATGAAAAAAAGACTGGTGATAAACAGAGTTTATGTAACATAACCTTTTCCAAAAAAATTAATTTATTCTTTTTTTTAAATTAATTTTGAGAATTTCAAGACGGACGTGTATTTCATATTTTTAAGTAGGAATGGCAAAGTGGGGTTTCTTAAAGGTGTTACACATCTTCAAGTAACCTTTGCTAATTAAAAGCAGTTCTATAAATGGAAAGAGTTTTAACCACAAAGCAAGCTCATTTTAATGTCAATATTTCAAATTTCTAAAAATATAATTTGTCTGTGCCTCAAAGCTCTTGTGAGGAATAATTGTGTATTGGGATTTGGTGCCCCCTGTCGACAGAGAGGTACCTGGTCTTTTTCATATCAGCCCTGTTCATGGCCGATGAGTCTGTTTTGGTCGTACAAATTGTTGTGTCATAAAATGTTTTTAAAGGGCAGGAGCGTCAAAAAAAACTGCAACTGGTAATTGGTCGATTGTTCTGCTCGTCACACTCATCCCAGACCAGTCATATCAAGCCACAGTATGACGTAGCAGCTAGATCCTGTTGTTAGCTGTTAGCTTAAACTACATTTCGGTCCTTAGACTATCGTCTTTAACATTAAATCATACCACACAGATGTATCATTTACCACCCATATGTGAGATGAACCTCATCAACAACAATAGCCACTAAGTTTTCCTGGTAAACTTCTGAGGAGAGCATACTGCAAGTATTGTTGAGTAACCATGAGAAACACAGACCAACCAGCATCATTCATGGCGGATTTCCATGTTCTCTCCCAGTTCCCCAGCAGTGATCTTAGTTGGGAGAAGAGTAAAAACATTTTTTTTCCGTAAGACAGGTTTTAAGTGACATTCCTTGGTCCTCCTTTAAAGAAGAAATTGAGTCCATTTCTGATAAAACTGCAGATACGTGTATCCACATCTACGGAGATCTGCTTCAAAAGCCGCCATTGTTTTCAAACATGCAGCCATGTCACATCCGCACATCCCCCACCTCTCTTCTCTGATTGGGCCCAGGTGATTGTTGGACAATGGCGGTTAGCAAGATTGTCCTGCAGTATTTCATACAATGAATAAGGCAGGTCCATTTGCTCTGCAAGGTTACTCTGCTTGCGCTTGACTCAGAACATTTGGTTCTTCATTTTTTACAGTTTTAATATTCAGTTTTTTTTCACATCAATTCAAATATTTGAGAGGAATTTTTTAACTCGTCAGAGCAGCAGCTGTGAAAAGCACTGTGGATGCCTCTCTCTTTCTGGCATTCTGTCTGGCATGGAAACATAAAAAATAACTACATTCTGTGTCCCTTCTGTAAATACAAAGCATGAAATGCGGTAGATTAGACCGATAATTTTATTTATCGAAGCATAGCTCCAAAAAGTGCACTCTCTGTCTGTAATGAATATTTTTTGGGCTCTTGGCACAGGACTGATGAGAAAGCGTGGAAAGACTGATCTGTGAGGAAAGGGTGGACCAAGCATATTGTTTATTTAAAATAAGTTCTATTACTGAATGAATATGTAAATTGCATTGTCCTGATAAGAAATTATATTTTTGTTTCTTAATTTTGAGTAATGCATATAAAACCCACTCAGTAACATGGAAGGTGACCAATAGCAGTGTTTTGTGAACATCAAAGATAACCATAAAAATTTGAGATTGGTTTGGCCATAAAGAGATAATATTTACTTAAAATTGATCACCCATGTTGCCTCAGATATTTTATATAAATATTTAAATTCACCATGTCTGCCACAGCAACTGCTGCCATTACAAACAAGGCTTGTTTATTGTTGGCTTAAAAAAAGTGAATATATCAGAGATACTGCTATTCTGTTTCTTCATTTTTTGGGCAATGCTGCTATAAAATGATAATTCTTTGGCTGTCTCTTCTGTTCCTTAAACTCCCCCTTTGCTGTGTAACTTCTTCCCCAACCCACGCTACAAAAGCAAAACTAAACATTAACAAGTCAAACCGGAATCCAGTTTCTCCTTTGTGGGTCTCCACAGTTGTTTCTCTTTAAAAACTGAGGACTGAGATTATAAAAGCTGCACTCTTTCAGGTGTTTTCACTTTGTGCCAACCGAACACTTCAGTTTCTTGGATAGATAACAAATAACAAAAATAAAACAAAGCCCCTTCAAATGGACTTCCTGGTTCATGCTACATACAATCCTACAATGATTTTCAAATAGCTCATGCATGACTCAGAAAGTTCATTAAATATTTTTTATTTCTTATTATCTGACATGTATCAGGAGAATAGGAACACCAGTTTGCCCTGTGGTAAACGCGACTTACAGAGTGAAGTTTGTTGAATCGAGTCCGAGGACTCAAATTTCCTGGCGCAACGCAGGGTGGCACAGGTTGGCGGTGGTGGAAAGTTCCTCAGGTACATCCAATGCGCAGCTTGGCACAGTGACGATTTTGTGCCAAACACTGCATGGAAGGTGCACTGAAAGCTCACCAGCTCCAACCTGGTCTATTCTCGGCGCAGGCAAATGTGCCCGGTGCAGTGGTAATTTGGTTTACAGGTGCGCAGTGTGCACACATCACCAAAACCTCTCATGCAGGTAGCCAGAGTGTCAGGCAAATTTCAATGCAATAAACAATTCCAGCAATCACCATTTAATACAACTGTCTGAAACAGCATACACAATTGTATCTGTATTATTTATCTTGTCACATCTGATTTCAGATCAGAGACATTTGTCATAATTTATTCATGTTGTGATCTGTCCACACCACTCATCTTTATTATGTGGGGCTTAAATATAAGTTACTAAATGTGAGTGTCTTCATTAGTAGAAAAATAGTTCTCCCTTACCATAATCCAAACTTCAATCCCACCAAAGTCCTCATTGCTTATTAAAGTTTGCAGACTCCACTATTTCAAACTTCCCTTTCACATTTACACCACTCTGCTCTCCTAAACTCTCCATGGTGACAGCCAGTAGCACAAGTAAAATCCTCATGTCCACACCACTTTTGCTCCTGTTATAAATTGTGCACGCAGTGATAGTAGATGACCCGCAACACACCCACTAATAGCACGTGCAATCTGTAGTTTGCACATGCAGTTTAGCATCTGTTACTTTGGATCTTAGTAGATCAGGCCCTAAGTGTGCACGTTTTTGTCCTAAAACCACATCCAAAAATACCTACAATCAGGGCTGTTTCACACTCGATGATTTTACTTGCCTGACAGTGGTGTTGTGAACATGTTTTTTTATGTTGCGGCACATTATTGAATTAATGCAGTGGTTCTCTGACTTTTTTTTGACTAAGACACACCTAAAGTCAAACCAAACTCTGGTGACTCACCATATTCATATCCATTCCAAATTAGGGCTGGGTATTTCCAGCAACCCCCTGATACAATACGTATCCCAATACTGAGGCCACGATACGGTACATATCCCGATACACATAAATTGTGAACATTGACTGCGCTTTTAACAGAATTCCCAGCAACTTCTGTTTTTTATTACAAGAAAAAAGAACAAGGATGAGTTTTAAATGACTAAAGATGGTAAACACCTAAGTTTAATTTTGGAACTGTGTTTCATGATGTAGCTTGGCTTCTACTTTGAACTGTGCCATTGCTAATATTACCCAAAGATTATTTACAACAACTGTCCAAACATTGAGGCCGTATCGATTCCGTAGAATCCGTATCGACACACATATCCCCAAGGTGTGCATGACGATATTTTGTCGAATCGATATTTTTAGCACAGGCCTATTCCAAATAGTATCCAAAATTTGTATTGTGGTGTATCAGCTGGTTTAATATTTCCTCCGAATGCCTGATTATTTTGACTACCAGCTGTGGTCCTCATAGAGTACTTATTTATTTGAAACTTTGTGGAATATATATATAGCAACAATTATTTGAAAATTGACAGATCACAATTGACTTAACTAATCAACAGGAGAGACAACTAAATATTTTCTTATTTGAAGTATTTATTTCCTCCACATCATGATTCTGGTAATTGTTTCAAAACAAAAGGTGTAACTTAAATTAAAGTAGCTCATAATTATTACCTTCATTTTAGAGAATTTGCAGCTGTATACAGACATTAATGCACTTAAAGTTTTGATAGAATAAATGCTGACTCAATCATTGGTTGTATCATTACCATGTTAACTCATGGTCGTAAGGATTCATAAGGCACACCTTGACCAACACACCAGTGTGCCCTGCCACACTATTAGACAGTGGTGTAAAGGAACGAAGTAATAGTACTTAGTTACAGTACTTAAGTATGTTTTGGGAGTATCTATACTTTACTTGAGTTTATATGTTTTTTGCAACTTTCACTTTTACTTCACTACATTAAAAATTAAAAAATGATACTTTTACTCCGTTACATTTAAATTGTCAACTTAGTTACTCGCTACATAATAAAATGTGAATATAAATTACACTTATTTTCACATTTTATTTTGAAGAGGATCGTACGGACTGTTCGTGCTCTTGAGCGAAGCTGAACACACCTCTGCCTGCCTCTGCAGCCTGTGAACGACTGTTTAGCATTGCAGGACTTGTATTCAGCCCGCAAAGAGCACGACTGAACTCATGCAATTTTGAAAATCAACTTCTGCTAAAGATGAACCGCAAGTTTGTGGACTTTACGTAAGGGAGGAATGGAGAGAGGGAGTAAGAGGTGAAGGGAGCTGAGGGAGGGAGGAAGAGCTAAACTTAATAAAGCTTGGGAGAGCAACAACTATTTGTACCTGTTCTCTTTGTTTGTACTTTTACTTTTAATACTTAAGTACATTTAATAGTAGCTACTTTAAGACTTTTACTTAACTGATTTTTTAATGAGTGACTTTCACTTTTAGTTGAGTATATTTTATATAAGATATCTTTACTTTTACTCAAGTATGGGTTTCAAGGACTTTTTACACCACTGCTATTAGAAAGCCACTGAGTTAAAGCTTTGATATGTATGTGCCAGCGTGAGGCACACACCTCCATGCTGAAAATCTCCAGGACACAGAAGGCTTGCCCATCTTTTCCCTGAGCTGCATGTACTGTATATCTTGGCCAAATAAACAGGAAAAGGAAAAATAGATTCCTAAGTACCTTAATCCAGCTGGTACGTATGTCCACAGCAGTGGAACTTGATGATACAAACCGATCGATGACTCTTCCAGTATGTGTCTCAGAGTTAAAGCTCAGTTTGCCTCCTCTGTGGAGGGTCGATCAAAAAGCCTTCAGTCGACAGGTTTTCCAGGTCATTTGTTAATTCAAGTTAAATGTGGGAAAAATGACTGTGGTTCTTCCTATTTTTCTGTTTAGATTATTTACTGTGGTGAAGTTATGGGAAACAGAGTTGGGACAACAGGGAGATGCAGCCACAACAAAGAACACTAAGCGCCTGGTATTAAAGCCATTGTGTCTTGAGCTGGCACTGGCACGCAAATGAGCCACATGCATCCAGAGTGAAACCACGGTTTGTTTAATCCTTTTAAAATGATACATACAAAATAAGTTCTTTTGAGTTAAAACAGTGAATTTATCATGAACTCAAAATTTTGCTGTTGGATGTTGTAAACAAAGGTGGCTCCAGAAGTGACACATACCCTGTCACGTTAATTTCAGATATAAAAATAACAATAATTAGAAAGAGTCAAGCTTCCCTCCTTTTAATTTCTCCTTTAGTTAATTTAAAGGTATCAGGGTAAATTTAAGTCTGTTTTATAAGCATCTAAAAACTCCTCACAGGGACAATAAATTTAGCTGTAAACGAATAAAAATATCCAACATTTTGAATCAGACAGCACTAGTCAGTGATTTTCATAAGTGCAGGTCAGAGGAAGCCAGACACTTCACTGGAATGTGACTCCACTCTGACTCCTCGGAAAAGAGTTTGCTGTGACGATAATAGTGGTCAAGTGCGTTACAGGCTGGCTGGAGACATATACAGTCTAACACTGACCTGTGGAGACATATCGTTTATTTTCCTGACAGAAACAAAGTCTCATTGTGATGGCTTTTACAGACACGCTGCCACCACACTGAAAATATACCCTTTAGTGGAACAAAATCTTTCGGCTCCTTTTTTGGGATTTCATGTGGCAGCCGGCTGTTGTACTTTAAACCCATGGATAGCATTTTCCCGTGGACGGTCCTCATGTTTTGTCCAAAGTAATCACCATCATCTGGACAACGGATTGGACAGCTGCTGGAGTGGAGACAAGGACTTTCACCCACTCATGAAAGATTTTTTCGTGGGGATGCTTTGCTCCATTAAGGGGACTTTTGTTCAACATGTGTGCAGCTATTTTTTATAGTAATTACAGCATGCACAATTTGAAGCCTCTAATGTGGTGACAGCTAACTAATACCCAATGCAAAAGTCTTTAAAGAGGCCACATTTGGTTCAGTTTACTTGTGCTCTAAATTTTCCCACCAAGGTCAGTCCTGTTTATAGTATAGGGGAAAACATTAAAGGGGAGATTCATGGGACTCTGCAACACATTAAGTGCACTACAGCAGACAGCCAGATGGATTGTGGCAGGTTTTGAAGGGGGCTAAACTTTGCTTAATATACAATGCACACACGAACACTCTTCCATACACACATACAGTACACAGCTCACTTTACTTAGAGATGCTATGAGGAGTTTCTAAGTAATTACAAAAAAGTCTCACTTTTAGTAGGGGTGGGCGATACTGGGAATTTTGGTATCGATCCGATACCAAGTAAATACAGGGCTAGTATCGCCGATACCGATACTTTTTACATGAAATTTAATGATCATTGAATACTTTTGTAATTTTGCCTTGAGTTGGTTGATTATGATTATGGCAAAACACAGCACAAAGATTTTAGGCAATAAAAATGCTTTTTATTAATAAACCACAACAATAGAACACAATTTTAACTGTATAAAAGTAATAAATTATTCCACGTTTAAGAAAAAAAAATCACAAGTGCAAAATAACAAAAAAAGCAGCAATGTAAAAAAAATATATAAATACAACAATATCAACATCACAACAAAAAAGACCTTCCATTGCACAAATAAAGTGTAAACTACAGTTAACCTTAACCTTTGGCTTTCTGCTCACAAAGCCCTCTCTTGGGTTGCTCTTTTGGCTTTGTTTCCATATTGACAACAGATTTATAGGTTTTTGTTCAGGAACAGTAACATGTTGACATAGAGCAAGAGAGGTTCGCCGTTTAGACGCGGCGGATGGAGCGAAGGAAAGTAAAGTAAAGACGACAAGAGAGACTGCAGTATCGATCTCATCATGCTAGTATCGATCCGATACCAATACTCAGCTTGGTATCAATACTATCGATATTAAGATCGATATGCCCACCCCTAACTTTTAGATATATGCCTGATCAAAATACACACTTTAAGATGAGTTTTATAGCATCAAAATGGTTATCTATAAATGCTATTCCTTAGCTTCGTGGTTGGGTCAGACAGGGCTGGACTGGTCTGGATACTTTGGTAACAAGACAATTAAAACTAGAGCAAATTTATATTATTCAGACACGTTTTAGAGCAACGGGCCGTAAGTAGCGATATATAGCCGGCTACTAAACTACGACACTAAGTTTTCCAAAAATTGCTTGTTGTCACACATCAAAAACTACCACTAAGTAACTAGAAAGAGATACATTACCTCGTCGCTTTGCATCCTGTAAGTTGTTGAAAAAAGAAGTTGTAAAGCAATGCAGAGTTCTGAGGAAGGTCCGAGCTGCATTCATTAGCAGCACTACAAACGCACGCTTTGGCTTGGGTCACGTCTTTACAACAGTCGCTGCGCGTGCTCATGGGTAGCAGAGTCTTTATGTCGCCTGAAATAGATTCTCCTCATAGCACCTTTAAGCATGCAGGGTCCAAGTGTAACCCTCACAGAAGAGGGGCTGTGTTTGATGACTTGAGTGTTGAAAAGTTATTTGTTTTGTTAGGCTTTTACAAGAATGAGAACAGTATTTAAGACAAGGTAACATTATTATATTGTTCTGGGTCACTCACACAACTATTAAATAACAAGATGTTAAATTGAGTTACAGATCAAACAATATCATATTTTTAATGATTTTGGACTTGCCCTGACTTTAATATTCATTCTTTTCCTACAGTATGGAGATCAGAGGCAGCAGAGGGAGCTACCTTTGGATGATGGGCAGGTAGGTACCAACACTCACCTGCAAGGGGCAGTTTTAAAGTCTGTTTGGACCAAAGGCTAGAGTTCAGAGGGGAGCCCTCAAACTAGTGATTCATCCCTTCATGTCAAAAATCCTCTGCAAACTACAAAATATGGGCATTTCATTTTCAAATCATGTCACAGTACCATTTTCAAAATGAAAAGACAGGGAAAATACATTTTCTTTTGGGATTTTATTTGACAACATAAAAGCTTAAAAATTGAGCTTTTTTTTGCAACACTGAAAAACAAATACACAGTATTGTACAAGAAGAGGCAAAATATTCATCGAGGTTTCTTCAAGTCCTTACTAAAATGACATTAAATTGTGGATGGACTTGAGCTTATATAGCATTATTCTGTTCTCTTTGACTACTGAAAGCAGTGACGTGACAGCTGTGATGGGCCTAATACCTGAAACCTTCCAATTATCAACCAAGCACACTATCAAACTTCTTCACTGACGCCCTTTGAATTAGAACTTCAAAAAATTAAAGAAACACACAACTGAAAATAAATTGAACAAAGAAAATACCGTAATCAACTAATTTAGACAGTATGCAGTTCAATTAAAATCACACCAAAAGCAAAAAGACTGTCATGTGTTTATGAAACAGTGTGGATGTGCAATTTCATGCATCACAGTATCATCAATTTATGCCATTAAAAATAACTGAGAGCCCAGATGTTTCCATGAATCAGTCATACGCTCATTTTTGATTACACCGAGGGAATACTCATGTTCATGTTGAAAAAAAACTCCAGACTCTTGATATTGCTGTATTCTCGACTCTCTGTGGCTCTGTGTCTGAGAGGTAAAAATGACTCTTTAAGTTTGTCACCCCCTGTTTACCAGAGGGCCCATATAGGGGTCTAGCTTGACTGCTGACGAACAGTGAATAGATATTAATTATGTATACATATGTCATTGTATTTTGGTAGTATTTTGTGTACCTCTCTGGTTTGAATAGATATTTAATCAGTGCTTTAACCAAGTTGTTTTTTGAGGAAAGATCTGGACTTGTTTCTTTTCACATTGCACTTGAGCACCAAGTATTTTAAACAGGCATTTAGGTATTGCATTATTTGTTTTTACTCAGTTTTGAAAAAATGATTCATTGGGTAAATGGTAAATGGACTTGAGCTTATATAGCACTTTTCCAGACTTTGACTACTCAAAGCTGCTTTACACTGTGGATTACACTTACCCATTCACACCCATTCACTCTCACATTCACTTCACTGATGGTTAAGAGTTTCTAGAGCCTGAATAAGCAAAGTGTAATAAAATTCCACAATGACGTGACCATTATGCCTTCAAAGTAAGTCTATGGTTAATAAAGCACTTCTCCCTGAACAAGCAGATGGAGCCACTTAAATTTCCCTCACTTTCCTTGATTAACTCTTTACTGATCTGAGACTGAAACATACTGGGACATGCTCACTGTTGTGACTGTAGTTTGATCTCCAACAATGACGTGACAAACACATAGTGACTGGTAAACACCATTGCTATAAAAATAAGAATACAGGTTTGAAGCCCATTGGTTGTAATTTTTATGAGAGAGGCCTCTCACCAGAGTTTATGGGGGGATTTTGGCATAAATCCAGAGGGGGGAAGCACTGCAGTGGCTGGAAGTTGGTTGCTAATTGGCAAAAAAGTGGCAGTCAGCTAGAAAGAGAAAATTTAAGCCACTGAATTGATATTATCCAACATGCCAAGGAGAAATTTATCACACCTGTGACTATGAACCACTGAGGGGAATGTTGTTTTCAATCATTTTAAAAGCACATATCTGTTGTAATTACTTGTTATCCATCTTTTTGCTGTCTACAAACAAATATAAACAAAATATTAGGTACCGTGAAGTATATTTTGCTTTTAGAGCAGTCAATAATTAAGTTAATAAATAAAAGCAGCAAAGAAATACATCACCTAAACTGGAATGGAAGGATGCAATCTCTAGTGTAAAAATGCATCTGGAGCATAAGAGAGATGCACAAGGCAGTTTAGCTGAGTAGATAATGCTGCACGAGGAGGTGAATAGGGAGAGTTACACATTTAAACATGGGACTTGGCACTGTTGGCGAGTCTTGAAGAGGATGTCATGGGTCTCCTGAAAGAGTATTTCCCATAGATATCTATAGAACACTAGATGCCTTTCCGTGGACTCCACAACGTCCGCAGAGGTTGACCATCTTGGCATGGGCAAGCTGATCCGACCAGTCCGACAGCATCTGTGGAAGCTAAGGTGATCCACTCAGACGTTTATACTCTTATTTCGCTGAAATTTGACGGATTAACAAATGGGTTGGTTTCTCAAAAAACGCGATTAATGTGTCTATAATCCTGGAGGCTTGAACATGTTAAAATCGCACAATTTCTCTTCAAATTTGACCCTTAATTTTAAAATGTAAGTTTTAGCCTAGCCTACATGTAGGCTAAACTAGACGCAGTAGCCTGGCCAGTTTTAGCCTAGGCTACATGTAGGCTAAGGGAGAGGCAGAATTGGTCTTCATTTTTAACGTGACTGTATTTATACATGATTTTAATCTTCCGGTTGTTTTTTTAAAACCATATTGTTATGATAACTACAGAAATCTGACTTTGTGAAGATTTCAACATGTTGCCTAATATGAAGTAGTCGATAGAATATTAAAAGTATGGAGAATCAGAATCAGAATAGCCTTTATTTTCATTGTACTATGGGAGTACAACGAAATTCAGGGTGCTCACCGAGCAACTGTGCATCACAACAAAAAACAAGGGCAGTGCAACAACAGGACAGACAGAACTAGGCTAATAATAAAAAAAGAGAAAAATAGTTTTCAGATTAAAAAGGAAGAAATATATCTATACAGAGCAGCATGAATAGAATAATATAAATATGTATATCAATGTAAATATAGATATATCAATATAATTGGCAAACAGAAATCTGTTGTTTCTCCAATATGACAGTTAATTTATTAATGCAAAATATGTATATCAACATATTATGAAGAGTAATATAAGAAATATGTAAAATATGTATAAAGTATGCAAATTTGTATATCAAAATAATATAAATATGTATATCAAAAACCTATAAATATGTGTATCAAAAAAGTATAAATATGAATATCTATATAACATAAGATATGTATATCAATATGATATTTTATAAATATGATATAGAATATAGAAATATAAAATACTATATACATATATTATGTATTTAGGACATAACATGCTCATTGAAAACTATGCCATGCATCATTGACACACATTTGATGTTTAAATCGGTTGAAATTTGAGCAAGTTATGGCTTGCTAAACACTACATGTCCCATCAACACAATGTTATGAGTGAGCGAGCTGCCCATATCAAGATGGCCGCCCTCTGCGGACGTTCGACTCCATTGGCCAGCAGCGGTGACGAGGCATCTAGCGTTCTATAGATATCTATGGTATTTTCAACTCAGCAACGTCACCAGAGCACTGACTCCTCCATGGTTTTTCTGAGGACCCCCTGGACATAACATTCTCTAATGGTAGGAAATACACCTATAGCAGTAATGTACTTGAGAGGGAGCTCCAACCAGGACCCAATCATGGAACTGGTAGAGCTTAAAAGCCCAGTTGACACCCTCAAATCATGAAGGCAATGGCAGAGATGTGTGGGACAGTGTTTGATTCTGTTCCACAAAACTTTGAGCAGCACAGCAGGTTTAAAGTTAAAAGGGAGTATCTTTTTGTTGACTAGTGTTTTGCCTTGTGTCTTAGATAAAGGGGGGATGAAGATGGTATTTCCCATTTCTCAGTTGTGACAAAAGATTGGACTTACAAAAACACCAGCTTGATCTGTTTCTGAGATGGAAAACGCTGAACTCAGAATGATTTCACGGGAAGATATAAAGACAGGTCTGCTGCCTGCTGTCAGAAAATAAAGGCGACTGGCATAATTCTCAAACTGCCAGAGGAAAAGCAGCTGAGGAAGACACAAGCTGAGCAGAGGCCTCTGAGAAATGTACAAACTGACCACAGATAAACAGACAAAACACAGGAAACAAAAAGGGGTCAACACAGTTTAAGTGGAATACAGTTCATCCTTTGGGTAGAAGCCAGTCTTTTTCAATTTGGGAGTCAGCACCATAAAAAGTGACTTGAATGTGAAAAACATGTTGATGATGGACTTATTTGTCCTTGTGGGCCTGAAGAGACACTGCTTTGAATTTCAGACTGTTTCATAATGAATTTCAACTCACAGGAGATTCAAGTCCTCCACAAAATCTATCAATGTGTGAACCCCTACAATGTGTGTGCCATCATCCTTTTAGTCAGACTTTTTAGCCTTTATCGACTAAAAAATAAATTAGCAAATGTTTCACAATGTTTCATCCACAATGACAAGTAAAACATTAATCAAAATTAAAGTCAACAGCAGCCACTGTAAGCCTTTTAAAAGGCATTGCAAATGAATGTACGGTAAATATTTTGTAGCTAATGTATTCGTTTTTGTTTCCAACAGAGAGGAAAGAGGGAAGGAACAGAAAGTCATTACTCAGTACTGGAAGCAGTGTTTTTATTTCCACATTTATATAACTTGGAAGTGAAAAGAGGTCATTGATTGGAGTCTAGGCCCTGCGGTAACATAATAAATTTACCACAAAGTCCTAATTGGCAAACAGAAATCTGTTGTTTCTCCAAATGACAGTTAATTTATTAGCAGGATGAGTGGATCAATAATAGGGCTTCGTTTATGTGCAGATCGATGGAGAGAGAAGGAAATGGCAAGGATGCTGACAATTATAATTTTTCAGCAGTTTCCTCTCTTTTGTTTGGAGTTTAACTAATATAAAGAAAATAGACCAAAGTGTTGAGAGACAGTGAAACCAGAATATTATTTTCACAAAAGACTTAAAGCTGCGCACAGGGAGATCTGCAGGAGCTGTTGTTTGCCTCTGTGGGTGTTGATGTGGTTGTGACTGTCTCATCCTTGCAGGTTTTGTTCAGACGTAAGAGACAGCTGGAGCAGAGGGGTGCCACCCACCTGAGCCAATCCAGCCTGCCAGGGGCTGTCTCTGTCAAAGGCTTCCCTAACACTCTCATTCAGGTAAACCAATCTGGTTAGTCACAAAGCAGACAGAGTCAGGCAAAGCCACATGTGGGGGCGGTGGTGACTGGTTCACAGTCCAGCAAAGTTCTAGTCATACTGAATCATCTGTGTGCGGAAAAACAGAGTTTCACAGAAACTTCTTTTTGATTCTTCTTTATGATTCAGTTCATAGTTCAAATATGCAAGTACAAATTTATACCTAGAATTAAGCACTGTGTGTGTTCTGTGTATGTCTCACAGGCTGATAGGTCCAGGCGACACTTGGCTCAAGCCGCATCAAAGAAAAAGAGCAAGCGTAAATCCCGTGTCGGCTCCTTCTCCCTCCTAAGCAATGACAAGAAATCCAACCCCTTACAGGTGAGACTTTATAGCAACACCAAACTAATTAAAAGCAAAAAAGGCTGCTTCATAGACTGTTACCCAATCATCGTGCCCATACTTATGGACTCATGGACTTCAAGGGCTCTAATTTCGTAGACCAGGTGCAGGCGCACTGCCCTGCACCCGCCTTTGCCGCGCAGACAGGGTGTGACCAGCGCACTTTGCAAGTTTCCTGCAGTGCCAAGAGAGGCACACTCAAGGCGCAGAGGAGCGCAGAGAGGCGCATCCACGCCACGGAAGTGCCAGAGAGGGAGGAGAAAAGGCATGAGTGGGTTTAACACAGCCGAGTGCTGTCTTCACCAATCAAACGACCGCCTCTCCTTGCCTTTAAATGTGCTGCGGCCGAGGCGCAGCGTCTGATTGGTCTGAATGGTCCCAGCCACTGCGGAAACAATGTGCTGGAAAGACCCAGTAGCAGAGACGGTCAGAGCTGCTGTAACTTCAGCAACTGGGAGAACAGACTGGCCATCGGGGCGCACATCAGAGGCCACGAAGCGCGTCACCGTATGGGCCAGCTCCCGGGACAGATGTAATCTGTTCCTTTGTCATTTATAGGAGTATAAAATTAAGAGACAGTTACACCGCAGCTGGCTTATCCATTCATAATGCTTGTGATCCACCTGCACTCCTCGTTTGTCATCACCAAATAGCAGAGCCTTTATTGATATACTGTATACTCTCCTGGTGTCTCTGCCTCATCCTCCTTGCAATAATGTACTCAATCTTTTTCGATCACGTTAAAAACAAAGACTAATATAGAGAAATATGGGAAATCACAGGTAAATCCTTAGTGACATACATTTATTTTCTCTCTTTTTTCTTCATCTTTTTTCTCCCTCTTTTCTTTGAAATGAGAGAAGCCAGATATATACCCAGTACTAGATGTCAAGGCTGTTTATTGTTGACTTGTAAGATGTGCATCAAACTTCCAGCTGCCGTCAGGTTAAGTTTCCATTATGACAAACGGCTTTAATTCAACATCAGATGTGACGGGACAGTTAATATAGATACAAATGTATATGCTGGTTCAGACGGTTACATTAAATAGTGATTGCTGTGATTGTTTATTGCATTAAAATGTGCCTGACACTCTGGAAACCTGCCTCTGAGGCTTTGTTGACGTGTGCGCACATGTGCGCCTGTCACCAAATTACAGCTGTGGAGGGTGCGCCTCGCCTGCGCCGAGAATAGACCAGGTTGGAGCTGGCGAGCTTTCAGCGCACCTTCCGCACAGTTTTTTGGCACGAAATTGTCACTGCCCCAACATGAATCTGCCGACACCTCCCCCTGGTGCGCCGTCACCTCCCTCTGGTGCGCCGTCACACCCATCTCTGCGCAAACGGTCTACCAAATTGTCAAATTGGCAGCACACGGCGGTGCGCCGGACGAAATTAACACTGCATGGGGTGCGCTGGCTCTGCGCCCCCTGCGCTACGTCATGAAATTAGGGTCCCAAGTGTTCAGTGCCCATTCCACTTTGAAATCATGAAGTCTGTGAGAGCTCTGATGTGGACTTTACACCCGCTAGATAGATAACACTATCTTAGTGAGTTCACAAATTCTTGCAACCTTCCTGTGATCTTGGCCTGAGATCGCTGCAGTTATTAGTGACATTAAGGGTTCACTTGTCCTTGCTGCATGTGAACAAATGCACCTAAGCTGAAGTAATACTTGTTCTAAAATGGTTATAATAATCAGTGCTAGCATTGGTGTTATGGGTAAACATTAGAGCCCATATTTGCTCTTTAGTCTGTTTTATGTTAGCCTCTAAAAAAAGAGTACTTCTATGCACAAGACAAACAGTCTGCATCATTAGGACTTCTTCCTCCTCTGTTCACACCATCAATTTTGTACATAGAACTGCTCATTCTACCACCCCCCTTGATAAATCTACCATTGTGACATCCTACCATTGTCTCATCTGCAGTTTAAGCAAATTGGCAGAGGTTAGCAAGCTCATTGAAGAGCATAGACTGTGAACGAATGTAGAGTTGTTGACAACACACGCCACAGACAAATCACCACATAACAGACTGGTCAAAGACCTAATGTGGCAAGGGCACTACCTCATGTCTCAGAAGGACTAGAAATACAGCTGGATCAGGGATATTTTAAAAGTTTTTTTTTCTAACAATATTGATTGTGTGTATACCCCATAGCTGCTATTGAAATGTACAAAAGATGAGAATAAAAACTTGAGATAGATCAAAATGTGGGCTCCTTCAGTTAAAGTGTGCAACTTTTACTCCTTTTCAAGAAGTTACAATGGTTCCACATGTTCCAAGACCACATTTTTGAAATGTCTTAGGAGTCTAGTTCATTTTATGTGTGAACATAAACATGCCGCTCTGTGTCAACTTTTTAAGGTGATCCCTTGCTGATTTAACCCTATAAAGCCAATTGTATCATATTTGATACATACTTTTATAATACCTCTATCTGCTCAATATGATCAACAAGAAAAAAAAAACATCAACAAGAAAAAAAACATCTTAATACAATCAGATAAATAATAAAGATGTCCTCAAATGGATTATCAGTTACCAAAAACACATAATGTATCAAATGAGATAGGAAAAATCTATATGTTGAATTTTATGGACATTTTGATTTTTATGGATTTTATCAGAAAGTGAAACAAACATTTCAGCTCCAAAAAATTAGAATTTTCTGGCTATAATCTATGGTCTTAGGCCTTAAAGGGTTAAGTACACTATAAAAGGCATCCGCTGTATAGTATGTGGGCACTTTGCAGTTTGTAGCACTATAAAAGGGCATTTCTAAATATATTTTGTTCCCCATACCATCATATCCACTCTGTATAGGATCATTTCTTCCTCTGAGCTGCAGTAAAAATGAACGTAGGAAGATGGTGGTTGTTGGCCTCTCTAAAATAATAAAGACATTCATATTAGCAGTATTGTTTGACTTCAGATATCTTTGCCATTTCATCTGAAGCCTAATCCAATATATTTGTTTTGTTAGAGGGTCTGGGGCTTGAAATTGGCAGCTCCACCAGCCAAATATCTCCGTGCAGACTTAAACTTTGAATGATGTCACATTTGAAAATTTATGTGAGTATTTTGGCAGAACTGTAGTGCGAAAAGCAGAGATGGTAATGTAAGTATATCTTTGTTTACAGTCAATAGGTTGTGTAAATACACTGAAGGAGCCATCCTAATCAGTTTAAGTGGAGAAGCTTGATTTACTCACTGGTTTAATTTCTTGTGGTGGCTTTTTTCATATCAGGCTGAAAAAAATTAGCCATGCACAGCAGCTGGACCTGCATGATTCAGTGTCTAGGCAGGCCCACATGCTCCAATTTACAACAACTGTTACTGGCTCAAAGCTGGACAGCCAAATCTAAGTCCTTCAGAGCAGGATGAGATGGGAGCTACAAGTGAGAGAACAGCAGAAAGTGGCTGCGCGTACAAAGATTAGCATTGATGCTAACAGCATCAGTTGCAGTTTTATCAGATACGGACCACATTTTTTTATGAAATAAAACAAATATCGTCTGTAGTAAAGATATTTTTGCTCCACTTCTGACATGTTTTGGCAAGAGTTTGTATAACAGAGTGGCTCATGTTCTGTAGTACAGTAGCGTCTGCCAACTACATTATCTGATTGGCCCATAATAAATGTGATTGATGGAACAATCTTCCAAATCACCGCCTTTCACAGGTTCTGTCCTCCCCAAACACTTCCTAAGGGCTCTTTCCTAGATGGACTTGTGAAATAAATTAAACGTTCCATCTGGTATGCCAGGTTAGAAGAAAATGCCTGACACAACTTCCCGTTTTTGATTTTGCACCCAGGTGACTCGAGCAAAGAGACAGGTGAAGCTCGAAATGCCCAAGAAGAAAAGCACAAATCGTTCTGGATCTTTATCCGTCTTGGTAAGTCATCAAATTAATTTCTTTTGAACAATTTTACAAGCTTGACATTGTTGCATAGTTTTATGGTGAGTTCTTTGCTTTACAGGGAGATCCGACGGATGAACAGATCAACAGGCCCACAAGGAGCACTTAGAAGATGATGGCCAGCCAACTGTGTGCACTGAACAACTGTGGCCACAGATTCCTGAAAACACAGGGAGAAACTGAAAATCAATTTAAAAGTCTGACTTATAATAAGAGCATCTGTGCTGATTACATTTGATGTCTGTGTCCATCAATCCCATTTCAAGCTTTATTATGGAGCTAGTCCACTCCTGGGGATACTTTTTATGTAATACTTTAAGTTTCTAATATATACCTGCATGATATAAAAATCAAAGATTCCATTTTTATTGTAGTTTTTCCATGTTATTGTACGTATTTAATCACAGATTCCTTATAAAGATTGGGGAGTATATTTTTACAGAAATGTTTCTTGTGGTGTATCAGATTTCATTAAACATTTAGAGGAGAAATATTTTGTCAAGTCTTTTGAAGTCAAGGACTTAAAAGGATAAAAACCATGACAAGGATAGAAGGTAAGTTGATACAGTTATGCAGACAGGGCCATTTGTTCCACATAATCTTGCCAATAACATTAATATTCAACAACATTAACATTAATGTTCAAAAGGCAGACTGAAAAAACATGCGAACAAATACACTATGAAAATGTCCACACTAGGGATGGGATGAAGTATTGTTTGGCATTATATCACGATACAGTACGTGACGAAATGCATCTAGTTTGAAAAAAATGGATCGCGAAATGAAGACGTCACGTCCGGTAATTGCGCATGTGACCAGAAGTGACGACAACAAAAATTAGCACCAACTACCTTGTCTCCTAAAAGCCGAGTGATGGAGTCGAATGAGGTTAAAATTGAGGATGCTCAGCCTGGATACAAGTTGTCTATCTGGCAGTGTTTTGGCTTTCTCATTAAAAAAGATGAAGATAGCAAAAACGAGCCTACCGCTCGGTAGCATACACTCTCTCTAACCTCTCTTGGGTAAGAGAGAGTGTTAGTGTTTGTGTTTGGCCTGTTAGGCCTTGTGTTTTCCTGTGAGCAATTCAAACAAAAACAAATAAGTTGTAATTACACAATAATATTTTTTCTTTTTTACTTTTTTAATATTGTATCGTGATGTATCGCATCGTGACCCGGGCATATCGAGGTGCAGCATATAGTGAGTTTAAGTGTATCGTCCCATCCCGAGTCCACACTACCTCAAAACTACCACAAAACTGAAAAATCCCAAACACATCTGCACTGTTTCTCTTTCTCTCAGATTATATGGACCATCGAAACTTGTAAGCTAAAGGTAAACACTGCTGAGTCAGTGTGTGTGTTGAGATGATATTTGTTTTCCATATTATTTGTGAATGCCATGTGCACATTCCCACTAGTCACATCACAGGATGTGCAGAGTTGGTCATATATTCAAAGCATGTTGTGCAGCCACTGAAGTGTTGGTTAATGAAGACCTAAAGCACCCATTTGCTCCTTTACAGTTTATAATCCCAGAGAGTCTGCCTGGTGTCACCCTCAGTGGTCAGAGAAATAAATTCTGAGCATGCAGAGTCTGTGTGTCCTGTTTGTATGTTTAACAATGATGCTGCTCAGTAACAGACGCACAGCCATAACACAAATCAGAGTTGTATGTTAAAGTTTCATAGAGGGTCTCTATTGGTTGTCTTTGTACAGTCAGCATTCCCTGATACTTCTGCTTGTAAATGCTCAAGCAGAAATACTGCCCATCAATAACATGATCTGTAATTGTATATGTCCCTACCCTGATATGTGTGGAAGCTCAACACTGAGCTTTACTACATTGCAAATGATTGTCTTATCAGCTAAATATATCTTTTAACATCATTACACATGATTGATATTAAATTAATTCAGTGATGAGCGACGAGATTATTTGTAAAAAGTAACTCACAAGAACACGTGCCTCTTCCTTTTCTTCAACCCAGTGCATTGCAAACACAAGTACACATTTGAAAGGCCAAAAAAGAGGTGGAAGGATAATCTAATTTCTATCAGATGTTCTTAAATCAACACTATTTTTTAAGTCTCACATTTCCTATACTGTCCTCATCATTCTGAGACCAATAAAAGTTGTTGAAGATTAAGGGTTTTGTTTTGTTAAATGAAACTTTTAAATTACACACTGATCTTACATTGTTCAGTGAAGGTTATTCTGTCCAGAGATGACACACGGTTACGATTTTTATGACAGGGCTCTTCATTCAAACAAAGATCTAAGGATTAATCCCTACATGTACACCTGCCCTTCCCTATACACAGATCACAGTATAAAGGACCTTGTCAGCTTTTGAGGGCTTCACTTTGTCCAAGCATTCTCTTTTCCTTCATATTCATCTTTGGTCTGTATGAATATTATAGAGGAATTAAACATCTGGCTGTATCCACAACTGACTTTTGTTGGGAATCAGTTCTATGCATGTCAACAGTCAGTGTATGCCTATTGATTTTTGGAGAATTTATGCAAGGAATAATCGCGGCACACTCTCTGCCCCCTACTCTGCCACCTATGCTGCATTCAGTCACCCCATTAGCAAGGTACATAAGCGCTCACACACACATACACATCCATTGGATTTGCTTCTTCTTGTACCTTTTCTGTTCATTATTAATTTACTGTATGTTTATGACTTGTCAATGCATAAATAGGCTCCTCTCATAATGAGACCAAAGTTGCACAAACACTGCCTTTGATTGTTTAAGTGAGGTAAAACATTTATCTCCCTCATTATGAAACTCTGTTACACTACAACCATGTGAAATAATATAAAAACACGAGTTATGCTCTAAGGAAACAAGGCAATACAGAAGCTCAGACAACTACTGACACACAGGAAGGGAGCCATGAAGGCAGGAAGGATGTGTGTCTGTGTGAGGTTATGGGGTGTAGTGAAAGTACAGGAGCAGATTCACTTTTATTTAGGAAAAAAAAAAAAGAATGGATCATGGAATTGGCTTAAGATCATAATGGAACAAATACAACATATGTTTAAATATTCAAGATGAGGCAATAAAGCTTATTCACTAGTCATGACTGTTAAATATACAGTATGTACATGAGTGTGTATGTGTGTGTCTGTTTAACTCAAAAAGTGGTAACTTAAAAAATATCTGTATAGTCTGCACATTAATAGATTTTTTTGTATGATCAAAAATACAGGGGAAAGGTTAGAAAAAAGTTTTGAAAAATTACATTGTGTTTATCTGTAAATAAGTAACTTTTAAAATTAACAATGCATTATTTTGATCAGTAATCATAACAGGTTGACTTTAACCATTGTAACCCCTTACTTCATTAGTTGCTCCAGAAATCAATACTTTCACAGTTATGAACTAGAAAGCACTCGGAGAGCGCAGACCTCCGCCATATTGTCATTTTGACCATAAATATTACTCCTACCTTTATTTCATGTAAATATTTAGATTCCTTGACCATGAAAACATACCATTAGCAACTGGATTCATAATGATATCTATTTTAGTTCAGTAGTTATTCACAGAAATCACATTTATCGCCATGGCGGCCAGACACTGATCTGGATCAACACCAAAATCAAATCAGTTCTTCCTTTTCCCATGCTGAACATTTTCTGAAAATTTCATCCAAATCCATCCATTGCTTTTTGAGTTATTTTGTTCACGAACGGACGGACAAACTCTCCCGAAAACATAACCTCCTTGGCGGAGGTAATAATAAGTAACTACTTACTGCTCAACACTGTTGATTTATTAACTTAAAATATGATTTTCATAGATATATATATATACTTTATACTGTAGCTTTTACTGTGTTGTTGTGCACCATAAGTTTTCCTTTCTCTTTATTGATGAAGTGACACTGAATTATACCATCAAATCACAAAGGCAGTTAGTTAGACAAACATTTATGTTTTAATTTAATACTGCACATTTGCATAGGTGGATCCATTAACAACCAGTTTATACAAACATACTCAACATCTTAAAGATGTCAAAATGTTTTCTTTTGCTTTTTTCCACTTTTGGGCCATGTAATAACTTGATTTAGTTTTCTATATCTATTTAAAAATATGGTACCGGCTTAACTTGACCTAACTATACTCTGTTTCAAACTGGTAACCTGGTTTTCCTTTAAGGCTTATAAACTCTTAATTTGGGCTGCGTTATCATCATTGCTGCTGTACTTCACTCTCATTATGTCCAGTACAACGCTGAGGGTCATCAAGGTAACTGTGCACTTGGTATTGTACTATGTTCTATTAAACATAAAATTATTCATGGGATGAATAAGTCCATGTTCCAACTTGTTTCTCTCGGAGTAACATTGGGGTTGGAGAAGGACCGCAGAGAACTCTCATTTTCCCTGGCTTAGCATTTTATAGTCAAAAGTGCTATTTAAGGTGTTAAATAACATGCAGATACCATCTTTCCAGCTCGGTTTGTGGATAGAACAAAAACATGTCTCAGGGATCGTCTCCATCTGGGGGAGGTGGCATATTCCCTGTTGACATTAGGAGAAATACAGATCCCAATTTAGATGAAGTTGGGACACCGTGTAAAACAGAATACAGTAATTTGCAAATATTTTTTGACATATATAATCAGAAAAACAACTGCTGAAAAATAAATATTGCATGGCTCAGGCAGGACTGGCTTAATGAAACATTACATTTTTTTAAAGGATGTTGTCAAACGGGCTCAGGAAAACTTTGGAAATCATTTGTGAGGTAACAGCGTGAAACTGCATCTAAAGTACAAGTAAAGAATTTACCAGGTAATGTGAAAGCAGTATATAAACTACAGGCTGCCAGGCTTCTCTGTGTTCATCCGTGATGTGATGATGCAAAGTGGAAAAGCGTCCTTTGGTCTGACAAGTCCATATTTGAATTAATTTTTTTGGATATGATGGAAGTCATGTCCTCCCACTAACACTATTATATTATATTATATTATATTATATTATATTATATTATATTATATTATATTATATTATATTATATTATATTATATTATATTATATTATATTATAAACCGTAATATTATATAATATGTTAGTGTGTTCTTAATCTATGCCTTTTTCAGAGAGCAGGGAGACTAGTTTTGTTCCAGAGGCAGTTACAAGCAGTGAGACAAAATTCAGTTTAAAGCACTGATAAATTTGGAAAGTCAATCAGCTTTTCAAACCAGATTGCATCAGGGGTGCAGTTCTCTTGTTAGATATCTTCTTTGATACCTCCATGGTGATGATACTCCAAGACCATTTTCCAATCAGCTGATCTTGCTTGGAACTCTATCAGATTTAAAATAAATAAATAAAAACAAGAGTACAAGGGACCCAGAAAGGAAATTAGGAGTAGTGTCAAGGCAGGTCAAGACAGTGCTGCATAGTGGCCTTTAATAATAATAATAATAATAATAATAATAATAATAATAATAATAATAATAATAATAATAATAATAATAATAACAATAATAATAATAATCTCTTTATTACTATTATTATTGTTGCTGTTGTTTTTTTGGTTGTTATTATTTTTTTATTACTACAAGAACAACAAGAAAAAGAAGAATGTAAGAGTACCTTTCATGACACCTAAGGTCACCTTACAAAAAGTAGTAGGAGTGGGAGAGTTTAAACAGATGAGTTTTGAGTCTGGTTTTAAAGAGGGGTGGGGAGTCAGTATTGCGAAGGTCAGGGGGGAGTAAGTTCCATAACTGGGGAGCCCAGCGTCTGAATGCTTGGCCCCACATACTGACGAGGTAAGTAGAGGACACAGAGAGATGGACAGAGGAAGAGGATCGGAGGGTATGGGCAGGTACAGAAATGTTAATGAGGTCAGAGTGGTATGGAGAGGCGAGGTTGTGGATGGCTTTGTATGAGTGGAGCAGTGTGTATAGAATGCAGATGTAGTGCAAATTCATAAGGTTTCTGTTTTACCGCTGTTCAATTTAAAAAGTGAAGTCTGTCCACGAGGATGGTGTGGGAGATGGTGTCAAAGGTTGCACTCAGATCGTGCAGGAAGAGGATGGATAACAGACCACAATCAGCAGCTAATAGGAGATCATTGGTTATTCTCAGTAGGGCTGTGAAGGGGGTGGAAACCAGATTGAAATGCTATAGCATGCTAGCCAGTCCAGTAGATGGCAATGTAGGTTTGTCGGGAAACAGTGGTGTTACAACACACGTACGACGAAGAAGAAGAACTTTTCACAAACACCAAAGGCTAGTGGACGCACAAAGATGCGGAAGTTTCGTGTCTGGGCATCAAATCTGTCTGGATAGTTTTGTCTGGATAACAAACCAAGCACAGCAAACAGCACACATGGTGCTCAATAGATGTTCAAAGCTGTTGTTCCTGGTATACGGTTGCAGCCTTCATGTGAAAGAGTATTACACATGAGGTGATGCTAGCGCTTCACCCTCAAATGCTGAATCCTGTCTACATAGAGTCAGACACCGATACATTTTACACAACTCTCCTATCCACTGTGGACCCTGGTTCAACCGTTCTTGAGTAGACGGAAGGTGGAAATGCAATTAAAACTCTCCATATTTGGCAGGATTCGTTCCATCTAAACAGGGCCTGAGGAGGAGAAACAACGGGAGGAAAAGAGGGTGAATTTGCAGGGAGTTGTGTGATATTGTTGAATATGAAGGATAAAGCCTTGGAGTCTCCTTTGTTACATTTAATCAGGCCAGTGTAGTAGGTGGCTTTGGCTTGGCTTAGATGGTTGTAATACATATCCTTATGAATAGCGAGACCAGTTTTCTTGCAGAGACGTTCAAGTTGGCATACTTTGGCTTTAAGCTTTTTAGCCATGGTGAAGAGCAGGTGAAGGTGACAGATCCGGTTTTGAGGGGCCAGGCTATCCAGAATATTTTGGACACTGCTGTCATAGTGGGAGACCAGAGTGTCTTGGAGATGATGCCTGGGGGAATTGTCCTGGAGAGATTGAGGCTACACTGAAGGAAAGCAGCATGTGGTAAGAGAATGAAGGAGCATCTGCCTTGCAGCCAGCAGGAGTAAAGGCAGAGCAGCATATTAAGTCCACGGTATGTCCTTTGGAATGCATTGGGAAAGTGTAATGTTGTAAACCAAAACTGTAAAACTGGATTTAAGTATCACCCTGCTAAGTTCAACAAAGAAAACAGGGATTTTTTTTTTTGCTAAATTTACCTGTTAAATTGCAAATGTCTGTCTAACTACTTTCATGTGGCTGAAACAATCATAGGTCCTAAAATATGTAAAACAGTCTTAACATGCGTTGTGTCTGGTTAGCAGGAAAGCTCTCATCCGCAAAAGACCATAATCCATTTATACTCCTGCAGCCAAGGGTATATAAAAGGATGTGGGTGTGTGCTTGAAGACAAAAATTCTCCAAATGTGGTCCAGATCATCTGTTTCAGGAGTCAGACTTGAATATCTTGAGTCATTTTTAATTCATTTGGTTAAGGAATGGAAAAACAATATGGTCTGGGCCAAGGAATATGTTTGATAGTTTTGCAGCAGGCTGGCATAAGTACATGTATGTTCTCAGTATAAGCTGCTTTTGCATGAGTCCACATGTCCCATTGTTATGTTTTGCCTGGCTCAAAGCATTTTGGGTTGCAGCACAGGAGTCTTTCCTTTCCTTCATTTTAACTGCTGAAGTTTAGATGTTATGCTGATCACTCACATTGTTTAAAAAGTAAATGAGCATGTGCTCCTGTTGGTGCCTATAGTTATTTGTATTAAAAGGAGGAGTGGTCAGGCACAAACCTTTCCCATTTCATTTTTAGGGCCGTAGAAAACGACTGCAACTCAGACCAGTTGAATCCTGTCCAATGTTTTATGTGTATAAAGTGGGAGTGTGATATTTGAAGGTAGTATTAAGACACTGGTTCTCATTTAATTTTTCCCTTCCAGACAAATATTTTTGTCCTCTGTTCTGTTCTTCTGTTTTGCTTGAGTAAAACACAATGAATGGGCTGTTTTATTATCTGTGAGCATTAATATAAATGACAGCTATTATATATGCATATAAATGTAGCTCTCCATTGTGTGAAATTCTTAAATGCAGTATGTTCTCTTCTTCTTTGACGTAGTAGAACCAAATTTGTGAGTGAGGGTAAAGCAAGTTGAGGTCCCAAGCACATCTGGTACCTACAGCAGCTTACTCAAACTGCTCTCTGACCTTGCACCTCCAGGGACTGGGTCCAAGGTTGCTAAGGAGTGTGTGAAGGCTACCAGGCTACCAGCCTTCTTCACAACTTCCTGCATAAGACCCAGACTGCTGCAGTGAGGGGTAGCATTGTGGTGGGACACACAGGTCTGGGAAGAGTTGCTGCAATTAACTCAGGTGGTCATCAGAACTACAAAGACCGTTTAGCAACTTCTCCTCAGCAGATCAAGTATCCCATAGCTGGACAAGGGTTAGTGCACAGCCTATACAGCTCTTTCAAAAACCACCCACACAATTTAAACGCTCAATCATTTTTGAAACACAGGAACACAAGACAGTTAACAAAATGAATGCAAAATTATTGGAAAAAAATGCATATATATATATATATATATATATATATATATATATATATATATATATATATAGATATATAGATAGATAGATAGATAGATAGATAGATAGATAGATAGATAGATAGATAGATAGATAGATAGATAGATAGATAGATAGATAGATACATACATACATACGTACATACATACGTAAAGGTCAAGGAATGACTGCAGAGAACTTTTTATTTCCTGACACCTTGCATTTTCAAGTTGAAACATGTCCAAGGGAGTGTCTCCGTCATGGGGAGGTGGCATGCTCCCTGTCAACATCATTATGAGATATACAAATCCCAATTCAATGAAGTTGAAACATTTTGTAAAACATAAATAAGAAAACCTTTCAAATCTTTTTTGACCTAAATGAAACTCAATACGCCAGACAGACAGGACTTTATTGGTCGACCTTTATTGTTTGCAGCAAGTATTCACTCTTTTTGAATTTGATGCCAGCCGAATTATCAAAAAAAGCCCTGACATGGACAGGAGGAGATGTCTGTCTTGGGTTTATTCTTACTATACACTGAGTACATGTACTGTATGCATAAATAATCCCGGAGTTCAAGCCATTCTCTTGGACTGTGAGCCATTTGGACAGTAAAACGTTAATAAACATCCTTTACATCACCATGGGCTTTTTAGCTGTTAAGACAGGGCCCTCCATGTTTTTGCAGCATATTGTAGTGCACAAATCACCTGAGAAAAACAGAGTAGCACATTGACATATTATAAGGGGGAAAATGAAATCAGCCACAACAGGGCATGAAATTGTCCCCAGAACCACCCACCAGAAAATTCAGAGTTTGAGGCAATCAGATGAGCCCAACGTGTTGTTACAAATGTGTAAGGCAATCTACGTGAATAGGATGAGTCATCCTGCACTCATTTACTGATCAAAGCCTCTAGCTCAGCTTATGACGTACTCATAGTCTCATTATTGTGGTTTTTTTAGACACCAACAGAAGGAAAAGAGAAGAAAATAACACCACAAAATGTTATTTTTAAACTCCCCATTGTCCCCCATAGGCTCATAATAGGTGCTGAACATCCTTCTGCAGCTCACTCTAGTAAAAAATAGACGAGGTCCAGAGCCACTGGCACAGTCATCAGATAACCTGGATTAGTTGAATTGTCTCTGTGCTGTCATGGTGAAAAACACTCCAGGATGACGTTCTGATTTCTTGGGAAAACAGCAGGGAAAAGGCTGAGATCTTATTACTCATATTTTTAGGCAACATAAGACACGCTGCTGTGGTGTCTTCCAGCAAGGATTGAATGTACCCATAGGCTAATGCATTCTGGGAAACTCCCAATTGATGACCTGGAGGAAGTGTTGGAGCCAGTGAATGATTCGCAGACATTGCACAGAAAGACATCAGAATTAGAAATAGACCATAAAAACCTGCTTCCTCTTGCGACACAAATGTTATACCAAAGTTTGGTCTTTAATCTGGGAGCGTCACTGCGAAATCTTCATGACTTCTTAGCAGTCATTGCGAGAACAAAGCAGATGATGATCAACCTTGCAGAACAGATGGACCTACCTGATTTATTGTATGAATTTCTTCTTTAAAGACAGACCTAAGAACGTCACTTAAACCTTTCTTATGGGAAATCAATCAGATGATGGCGGTTAGTCTGTGGTAGTCAGTAGTACCTTTTTTTAAGGTTCTGCCCTTTTTTGCTCTGACACAGTTATCTTGGCATATCCTTCATGATTTGTCTTAAGCCCATTGTCAGGACAAGAATTTTGCAGAGAATTATAACTTAAGAGGATTTATTTCCTTTTTTACCGCTCATATTCTGTCAGCTTATTTTAAAGGTCCCATCGTCTGGTTTTCTTCTATTTTCTGTCTTTCTTAAATGTCTTTAATGGATTTTTATAATGAAAAAATAGTATTTATACAAATATTGAGCCTTTTGTGGCTTTCATTATACCACGATTTTGTCTTATGAGAATACGCATGAGGTTTCGACTGGCATGGATGCTCATTTAAATTATGATGATGAGGCACAGACTGTTGGGCAGCTGGAAGGACAGGGACGATGAGGGAGTTGTGGCCAAAACTGAAACAACAGTTCATCTGATGCATTGACAGACAAAACTGACTGGGCTCCACTCACGTAAGTCCTCCTTTCTTGTACGAATGTAAACAGGAGGAGGAAACATGCCATTTACAGCAAGATGTCTCTGAGGGTAAAGTTGTCTTTACTTTGACCGAGAACATCAACTCACCTCGCCTTTGCAGATAAGTTCCGGATGGCTGGAACATCACATCACAAGGATCCCAGATAATTATTAAATAAAATAAATCCACCGATCCTTTATAGTTTTTAGGCTGGGAAACAGCGAATAGACTTTTGTGCAGATTGTTTCAATCAACAACCAAATAATTTGCATGTTGGCATCAGCAGGCCACTGCATTATAGCCCCCTGACTCGCAGGCTGAGCAGGAAGTGGAGGGTGTGGCTTTCACATAACAGTTCTCATGTCATAGATGGTCAGCTGAGGAGGCTGCGTGAAATCTTGCGAGACAGAAGAATGGGGCAGCTTTTAAGCTTAACTTCTTCAGGCAAGTTTCAATGGAGATCCACCTACGATGTACAGTTGTACATGTAAGCTAGGGATGTAATGGTTCTAGGTAATTGGTAAACCGCGGTAAAATTTCCCACGGTAATCATTACCGCGTCCTATAAAAATTACCGTTTTACCGTGTTTTATCACCACAATGCGTCAAAAACGCACAATGACGCCGCTCTTTGCCTGGAAATGCCCGAGCTATGAAGCTCTTCCTGGATGAAGCAGCCTCATGGGAAGCACGCATGCGCAGTTTGCATTGTCTGGCCTCAGCGGAAGTTAGAGACAGTGGAGATTTCCCTCTGGAAACGGACTCTTAAGTCTGGTTAAATTTTGGATTTTACAAGGATGCCAAGGGGAAACTGATAGAAGATAGTCACCCTGTCTAAACACGAAGCTGCGGCGAAAGAAAAAGACGTGTGTGATTAAAACTGCCGTAACTCCTCGAGTAAATGAACTGACCGAGCCGTAGAGGTAGAGAGAGAGAGAGGGAGAGAGAGAGAGAGAGATAGAGGGAGAAAAGAATGAGTCATACTTGAGAGAATTACAGGTGGTTTGTCAGTTTTCTCTGTCTAAATAATGTCTAGATATTGTAAATAATAGCATTAGTATCATTCTGGAGTGTATTCTTGCCATTCTTTCACCGTGTTTTCACCATATTTTGAAATTGATCGTCTTTTTTGGCAAAGTTCATGCTTTATGGATTTAATCGATCATACTCTGGAAAGATTTGATGAGAAAATATCGAGGATATCTGCCAGGGAGAGGAGGAGGAGGAGACCAGAGGAGAGTCATGAAGGGGGCTAACTGCATCAGGGACTATTGCCAGTAAAAAAGAAAAGGCCATGACATGGTCTAATATGACGAGCTGTAACATGGACACTAATGCTGCAGACAAACAAAAATCTGTGAGTGTATATAAAATAGGTTATTTGTTGTTCATTTTCAATTGTTTACAAAGAGAATCCTGTTTAAAGTTCAAATCTGTTGTTTTCTTTTCTTACACACAGTTTAAGCGTTTACTACATAATAATGAAAAATACTTGCTAGAATTGTTTACTTTTATTTCTCATGAAAGAAGGGTAAAAAAAATGTACTCAAAGGGCATTTCTAAACACATTTATTGACAAAAAAGACAAAAAAGAACTGTTATTATTATAATATTTAAGGGGTTAATGATTTCAATTTTGTGTTAAAGTACATTTTGAACATTCTGAGCACACCGCATAATAATGATAACCATGATAATTTTGGTCACAATAACTGTGATACAAAATTTTAATATCGTTACATCCCTAATGTAAGCACAAGGAAAATACAGGTGATGACCCCCTTAAGACATTTCTCTGAAAAAATTATTACACAGAGTAAGTGGTTGTGCACTAAACTTTACAAATAGTGGGGCAGATAACTGCAAAATACAGAGGAATCGTTCACTTGTGGAAACAAGCACCAAAATTGGCACACATACTCCTTGGGGATTGCTCTTTTGATAAAACCCGTTAGCCACCTAAAAATTCATGATGGCGGCCATTTTTCAAGATGGCCGCCATTGAACTATACAGTTATATTGCATTTTGCAATAAAATTTCAGTGGGGTTTGTCTGTGAGAGCAAGACCGCGGCACGGTGCTTCAACGTGCTGTGAAATTTGGGGTAAAGCAGGTCGGATAACAGCTGCTTGACATCGGTGCAAAGTAACGCGTGACATTTTACTGTCAGTAACGGTAACGGCATTGTAACGTATGAAAAAGTGATTAATTAGATTACCCGTTACTGGGAAAACATAACTGCATTAGTAACGCTGTTATGTCTATTGCTGTTACTCCTAACACTGGTCATTTAGTATATTCATATAGTCAGCTGACCTCATTCTTTGGGCACATCATGTTACTGAACCAGTCAACCTAGACCTGACCAACTGAAGCAACCCCAGATCATAGCCCCCACAGGCTTGTGCGGTAGTCACTTGGTATGATGGGTGCATCATTTCACCTGCCTCTCTTTTTACCCTTATGCATCAATCACTGTGGAACAGGGTACACCTGGACTCGTCAGACCACATGACCCTCTTCCAGTCCTCCAGAGTTCAATCTTTATGACCCTAGCAAACTGAAGCCTTTTTTTTTCCACTTAGCCTTACTGATCAGTGGCTTGCTTAAGGCTACATAACTGTTCAGTCCAAATTGGGTTCCCTTCACATTGTGCATGTGGAAATGTGCTTACTTTCACTGAGTTCTACTGTGGTTTTTCTTCAATTTGATTTGGCCAAACATTTAAGTGATCGCTGAACACAGTCATTCAGGGGTTTTTTTCTAACCACATTTTTTCCTCGAAAACCATGGCCCCCCACTAGGTTACCATTTTTTAATAATGTGTTGGATAGTTCTTAACCAAATGTAGTAGTTTCTGCAATCTCCTTAGATGTTTTCTCTGCTTGATGCATGCCAATGATTTGACCCTTCTTAACAATAATAACAATATTAAAAAAATATTATTATTATAACTTTATTTATACACTTTTCAAAACAGAAGTTTCCAAAGTGCTTTGACAAAGAACAAAAAACAATGAAGTACAAAAATTAAAGCACAAGGAAACAGAAAGCTCAGTTCAAAGGCCCTCTTACAGAGAGACACAAAAGGCAAAAAAGAAATGAAAGACACTAACAAGAGAAGTTCAGAGCAGAGTGCCTGACGCTTCAGGTGTCTGTGACTTTGGGCTTCTGACTCAAAGGTCCTTTCCATATGTCCTAGGAACCCAGACAATACAGGAACCATGCAACATAAAATGAGACCAACTGGTTAGTCTTCAACAGACTAACATCTTTCCACGACCACAGTATGTCTTTCAACGTGGTTTTCAACAAAGATAAGCACCCCTGCAGTAAATTTCTAACAGGAGGCTCTTACATACTTGCTTTGTTAAACCCAGGAAGCAGCTTTTTTTTTGGCCAGACAGTGTATATACTAATGCCATGGGACTCTAGCAACTCCTCTTAAAAAAATGAACTTACACACTAAAAACTGTTGGGTTAAAAATAACCCAATTTGGGCTGTTTTGTAGCCCAACCTCTGGGTCAATATAGCACCAGCCCAGCAGTAGTTAATTTGACCCAGCAAGATGGGTTGGTCAATTTAAACTCAACAGATGGGTTAAATATTCTACCCAAATTCTGGGTCAAATTCACTGCAAGCCTGGGTAAATTCAACCACACATATTTGTTATATACTCTACCCAAATGCTGGGCCAAATTAATAAAAATTATAGGTTGTTTCAACTATATATTTGTTATGTACTCTACTGAAATACTGGGTCTGACATGGGGGCAGTTAGGACCCAGAAGCGAGACAGATTTAGCAGTTCACAATAACCAGCTCTATTGAACAAACACAGGAACAGTTGAGGAGAGAGCGGGGAATCGAACCCGCAATCCTTGGAGATGTTGTCCACTCGGCCATGCAGGACCCACACGCTCAGTTTGCCACTCAGAAGCAGACTTGGACTCACTTTGTCTTTCAGAGCAGGAAATGGCTCAGCTTGCTGGAGATCAGGCTGCCACCACTGATTTGGGCTCACAGAAGGGTACTCGGAGCCTGGCGTGGTGTTTGGATTCTTGTTGAAGCACGTCTTTCGACATGATGGGGTGATTACGTTCAAAGCACAAACAACCCAGGTGCTGAGTCAACCAATGTATGTTGGGTTGATGGATTTTGACTCACTGCCTGAGTTGCACAAAAATAACCCAAATACCATACAAATAACCCATAATGGGTAAAACATTTCATAAGCCAATGGTTGAGTAGATAAAATAACCCAGCTGTTTTCAGTGTGTATGTTACACACTTGGAATGGGGAAAAGAAGTCTCCAGTGTGTGGGTATTGAAGGATCAGCTTTATTCTGCAAACACAGAAACACAGCCACTTTATTACACATGAGGGTGAGTACAATGAAGGCTATCATTCTGAGCTGGTCCTTAACTACCAAGGACCCGATATAATATACATTTTCATCTGAACAAAGTTTAGTAACACAAATTCTCTGTTTAAATAGCTGAAATCCTCCCTTCAATGCACAAACAATTGTAAATTGTAAACAGCTCACATTCTCATCTTCTAACAAAATACAGTAATTACATTAATAATTATGACCTCATAACCTCAGGACTTGAGCTAGTCCTTAACGACCGAGGACCCCGTGGTTGCCCATTTACGAGCCTCGCGTTGTGAGCGTTTAGCTGCCCTGGCTACTGCCTGCTTGAATATATTATGACAAAATTTCTGTGTAACACTGCAAATCTAGCTGTTTTACAGCGATCTGTGTATTGTGAATCTCTGTTATACTCCCTCAGTTACCAGACAAATGTCAACAATATTAATAACATTTCCACTCCGTGCCTTAATTGCTGCAATATGAAAATATCAAATCAAATTACATTCAGATTACCATCCAAAATAAATAAAATAAATGAAATGCAGGGGGGGGGGTTCAATGTAACCTGTTCATGTATCCCACATGTACCCTTTAAGCAACATTAAGTTTTCTCATTCTGATTACAGTATATTGGTGGTGACAATGAAAACTAATCTGAGACTTGTTATTGTTATATGTTCAGAGGGGTTTCCAGCAACTGCCAACTTTCAGTAAAATGTGACTTATTTCTGACTAACAGTCTTGTCATTTCCTGCTCTGTATTCTTGCCACTAACCTGAGACTGTGACTGGGTTTTTAGACAGAAGTTGGTACCTTCCCTTTATCTCCTGCCACTTACGATCAGATCAGATATAGGGCATTGACTGTCTTGATTCCTTTCCAGCCACTCCTCTCTGGCCTGACGGCACCTCCTCCTAACAGCCTCTCTAACTCTGCTCGTCAAAACAACTGCCATCCCCACAGTGTAGTCCTGTCAAATCACTCTGGCTCTAATGAAGAAAATGCCATACAGAGATCTGTGTATGATATGTGTAAGTCCCCACTAACAGCGTAGTGATGTCAGCACAATATATCAGATCTTTGACCTTTCTACGTGTATGGCAGAGGAAGGGGTTATTTATGGGCCAATGCAGAATTCATTGACTTTTCCAGCATCTGTCAGCGTCTTATTATAAAATACACTACTGTCCTTGTAACAGGAGGCAGTATGCCTTCTGTAGTTTCTGAGATCTGTCACCAAAGCCCAGTTCAGACACAGTTTCTCAGTCAAAACAAAATATTGCAACAAGCCTCTCTATGAAGGCTGTAAGTGCAGAACTGAGAGTAACAATGAATGGTTTTCTTAACACTTGCTGACTTTCCCATTTTTGCTTGATTTACAACTTTGGTTACTTAACAAGCCAGGGTCTCCTTGGTTGTATTTTGCACTCCACAATGCATCACACATTTACAGTGGGAGACAGGTCTAGACTGCTTGCAGGCCAGTCTAGTACCTGCGCTCTTTTACTTTGAAGCCACGCTATTCTTGGGCTTTACACTTGTAGCATCAGACTGTGTTGACTGACAACAGTTGCCTGAGGGAGCAAACGTCATGGGCACTCAGTGTTTATTTTTGGCCGTGCTGCCTAAATCTAAGTACTTCTTCAGGTTCTCTAAATCTGGACTGAAAATAATGAAATCTATTGTTCCTAAACTGTTTGAGTATTTGCTCATGCAGTTCCTCGCATAAAGGTGATTCACATCCCAACCTCTCTTCTTACAGGCTGACCACCAAATTCCACATAATGCGAAAGCGCTGCGTGTCTTGCAACCCCGTAGGAGGAGGGCTGTTCCTTGAAGAGCCACAGGCTCTCATGAGAATAGCAATGTCCCTCGCTCATAAAACATATTATAGACTGAGAAAAGAAATAAACAACACCTCACTTTGCTTTTCCAAGGTCCCTTTGCTGGTCCCAGCCATACAGCTTTCGTGATTTATCTCATTTCTTTCTGTCTATATCCATGTACAACGGTGTCATGTATACAATGTTAAATATTTCTGTACCTCTATGACTCACTTTTCTTCATCCATGGTGGGGTGTTGTCCCTGGGACCCTCTGACCGACTGCTGACCTGATGCTCATGCCTCCGATTTTGACGTAATGACTTTTACGTTTGAGAGTCCATGCATTGTGTTTTATTTGAAACTTCCAGTTACCCCACACGTTGACTACCTGTCTGGTGCTTTCTTAACAACAGTGAATTTGCGAGGTTGAGTCCATCTGCGCAGAAAATAGACCTGAAGCGAATGTCCAGTGCTGTGATGCAGGCCGACGCTTCAGTGACATGGCGCTGGCACAGACAGAGGCATCTTCAGAACATATTTATTGAGGTTCCACCGGACGCGAAAGCGCTGCGCCGCGTCCTTGAAACGTACTGCGGACAACTTCGCCCCCATTGTAGTCTACCAGGCAAATTCCACTGTATGCGAAAGCGCTGGCACGCGCCAAGGCACCAGGGATATGCTTCAGGTCTATTTTCTGCGCAGCTGCTTCCAAACCTCGTAAATTCATTGTCATTAAGAAAGCACCAGACAAGAAGTCACCGTGTGGAGTAACCGGAAGTTTCTAAATAAAACACAATGCACGGACTCTTGCACGTAGTTTTCCTCAATTATTTGTCATTGCATCAAAACCGGAGGCACGAGCATCAGGTCAGCAGTCTGTCAGAGGGTCCTAGAGGCAACATGGCACCATGGATGAAGAAAAGTGAATTACAGAGGTACAGAAATATATAACATTGTACACATGACACCATACATCTTTTCTTTGCGGATATAGGTGGATAGAAGTTGAATAATTCACGAATCTGTGTGGTTGGGACCAGCAAAGGGACCTTAGAGAAGCGAAGCAAGGTGTTGTTTATTTCTTTTCTCAGTCTATAACATGTTTTATGAGCGTGTGCCATCGCTATTCTCATGAGAGCCTGTTGCTTTCCGGGGATCAGCCCTGCCCCTATGGGGCTGCGCGCCGTGGCGCTTCTGAGCGCACCGCTTTCAGTGGGGTTTGCCTGTTGGAGCAAGACCGAGGCACGGTGCTTCGCTGCACAGCGGGGCGCTTTTGCATGCAGTGGAATTTGAGGGTAAGAGTCTCTTTTCCTGCACAGAACAGGTTGCTTTTGTGTGGACCTGTTCCGACTCAAATGGTGTCTCCCATCAGAGGGACATGGCATATTTCTCTGATGACATAATCAGGGTAATTTTTTCAAAAAAACTGTTGATCACACATTTATCTGAAAAGTAGAGCAAGCAGCAGAGGGAGGGGAAAGATTTTTGTTGTACAGATATATTGGTATAAAAATATCTTGTAGAGAATTGTATACCAATGTTTATCAATCTCAAGGTCCTCCAAACCTTGAATAATTGGAAAAGTTCTTTGAAAATATTAATTTGCCTTAAATTTTAGAAGAGCACATAAAACTCTTGAAGGCTGATATTAATATTGATGAGATAAAGAATGCAGTTTCCTCTTTTACAAATAATAAACCTCCTGGACCTGATGGCTTTTGTTCTGAAATTTTCTTTGGCTCTAAGATAAATCTGTTGCTCTTGCATATGTTAAATACTGTTAAATTTACCTCGACTACCACCCACTTTATACAGAGAAAAAAATTCCCTAATCCCTAAACCTGGTCATGAACTGCAGGACGTTTCATTATATCGCCCTATCGTGTTGCTTCCCAGAAACTGAATTCCAGGTAAAGTGTTTGCCAGCGGGTTGAGAAATGTATTTGCTCTATTATTCGCCATGACCAGACAGGCTTTATTCCTGGAAGACACTTTTTTCAATTGACAATGCTCTTCGATATATTATATGCTTTACATTCAGAGGAAGCTGTAGTCATCTTCTTATATGCACAGCACTTGATTGTGCAGAATGGCCCTATATGATATTTATACTTTGAAAATTTGGATTTGGGCGGCTTAAATGGACTGAAATGATATAGTCATGCCCCTTTGCATCTGTTATTACCAACCAAAATAGATGTCCTCCTTTCCTAATACATCAAGGTACTCGCCAAGGCTGTCCCTTATCTCCTTTTTAATTATTATATATTATTTTTGAACTGCTGGCCAAAACCGTCAAATGTATTTTTTATGTGCTGACAATATATTATTATCTGTTTCAAAACCAAAAAGCTCTATCAACCCTTCTGAAAGTAGTTATTACTTTTGATAATTTTTTTGGCTTTTCAATTAACTGGGACAAAACTGAAATTCTTTGAAAATGGATTTTCATTAATTTACAACCTGTCCCATTTAAGAATCTTCTGAAAATTATTGATTTTATTTATTTAACCAGATAAAAGACCCATTGACATCAAGATCTCTCTGACCAAGAAGTCAGCAGAACACGTCATGAAAAAAAAACATATTAAATGGGAGTTATATACACTAAGTAAGAAAAGATTTTGCAATAAAGTGCAGTAAATTCTAACATAAATAAAAACTCAGGAACCCAGGCACTGTTCAGTGGTCTCACACTGTTTCTCCATCAGCATGGACCGAAAGGCTCCAAGTGAAACCATTTCTGAGAGTTTCAGCTCAGTCCGTAAAGAGTTCCACGCTGTGGGGGCCGCAAAGCTGAATGCTCTCTTCCCCAGTTCAGTTCTGAACCGAAGAAAAGAAACATGGAGGACATCACAGGATCGTAAGACATAGGGACTTTTTGTTCTCTGAAGAAGAGTACATAAATAAGCTGGTACTAAGCCGAGAAGAGCCTTATATATCAAGGTCAGCCAGTGTGTATACCTTCGTGCACTTTAAGAAGGCAAACCAGATTTAATATACAGGTCACAATGATGTATGAGGCTGCCATCACCAGTGACAAACCTCAAGGCACTGTGGTAATTATTAAAGCATTGCAGACATTTAAATGAAGCACCCATGTACAGCACATCTCCATAATCAATTAAAGGAAAAAATGTTGCTGACACAAGCACTCTCTGAACTCTGAGTGAGAAACAGGGTCTGTAATAGAACTCTGGCTTCACCATGAGTTTGGTAACTAATCTTGTAATGTGTGCTTTAAAAGAAAACTCACAATCCATCAGGAAATCCAGGTATTTATAATTGGAGACCAGCTTGATTGGGTTTCCTAGTTGAGTTACAACAGTCAGGATAGTCACTCGTAGCTCACTTGAATTTGAGAAGACCTTGAGCTTAGTCTTCTCTGTGTTTAAAACCAATCTCAAAGTTCTCAGATGAGACTTGACAACATTTAAGCAGCTTGTAAAAGCTCAAAAGCCTGAGTGAGCGAGGATGAACAGCAATAAAGACTGTCGAAATATATTGATGATTCTGGGTCCCAGAACTGAGCTTTGGGGCACCCCTTGGGTAACATCCATAGCAGCAGAGGTGGATCCAGCCACCTGCACACAGTGTTCTGTTTGTTAAATAATCATTGAATCAAAAAGTGGCAGATTTTGAAATACCAATGTTATGTAAAGTTTTAGTCAAGAGTCTGTGGTCTACTGTGTCAAAGGCTTTTGGCAAATCAATAAAAAGAGCAACACAATATTTCTTACTGTCCAGAGCCTCAATAAAATCATTTAAAACTTTGAGACCAGCTGTAGCAGTGCTATGCTGTTTACTATAACCAGATTGAAACTATGATAAAAATATTATTTGACTCTAAAAAATCCTTTAATTGATCACTGACGATCCTTTCAAACACTCTAGCTAAATTACATAATTTAGAAATTAGTCTATAGCAGACAACTGGACTTGAGTCATAGGGACTCTGACTCGAGTCGACCTGAGCTGCTCATGAGAGGACTTGCCACTCGACTCAGACTCGGGAGGTAAATACTCGGTACTCGACTCAGACTCAGGAGGTAAAAACTCGAGACTCGTCTCGGACTTGGGAAAAAATGTCTCCAGACTCGATCTGACTTGAGACAACATGATTCGGAAAATTACATGCACTCAGGCTTTATATGAAGAGCCAGACAGAATATTTATGCTGCTCTTTCCGTTTAGGTTCACTTTATTGATGCTCCATTCACAGTACACTTGTCCGTCGCCTATTATTGTCCCGCACACGACACAGTACTACACACATATGTTCCTACCACACACCCACTTCTGCTACAGTGTTGATCAGTAGACAGCATGTGTGGGACGCGGGTTTTAAATTGGCAACCACCGTGTCTTCTATGCCCAAAGTTATTTTCTTTGCATATAAAGAATTTCAATCATGGAAAACACTCTTCGATAAGCAAAAAAGAGGGTACAACATCAAATTTTATACGCCACCTGAGGACACATGAGGCCAAGTAAGTGAAACCTGCAACGTTAGCCAGGTAGCTAACGTTCCTGCCATAGGTCAATATGACAGGAATGTTAGCCCAACCTGTGGTCAATATGAAGCTAGCAAAGCTAACATTAGTAAAGAGGATTTACGTGTGTTGTATGTGTGGGAAGATAAGGTTTCTCTCTTCAAGATAAAAATCTGAGTGCTTTTTGGGTGGACTGGGGAACAATGGTGAGGGACTCGACCCGTCATAACCTGTGACTCGACTCAACTCGACTTGCCCACAACAGAAAAAACTTGGAACTTGCTTGAGACTCGGATCAAATGACTCGAGACTTGCTCTGGACTCGGATTGGAGGGACTTGGGCAATTGTCTGGTCTATAGTTATTAGCATTAGTAGGTTCAACACCTTTTAACAAGGGGAGAACAAAAGCAGTCTCACAAACTGATTCTGTTGAAACACAATTCAAATGTTTAATTTTCCTTAGTTAACTATCATTAAATTTGTATTTCTCAGTGTTTTTGTCAGATTCAAGTTTTACCATTGTAGGTTTTTCTTTCTTTGATGGAATAGTACCAACATTTTTGGCCACGTCTGTACCTGTTAAGAGTCAGATTTCTAGTTTTGCTTTAGAGTTAATGGTCCAAGCTCAATTGCCCTTTTCTGGTTAAGCTTTGGAATCCATAAAGAGTTTCAGTATGGAATAAATACAAATTTGGAGCAGATTTTAACTTCCTTCATTCCACTATCTACACTGATTTTCTCTGTTCAAGGTGCCTGGAGACCATCCAAGCTGAAAGTAGTCGACAGGCAGGGCAAACCCTGAACTAGTCATACTGTATGTTTTTGGTCAGTGAGAGGAAGCCAGAGTGCCTGGTGAGAAGCCATGTATACATGGAGAATATGACAATCAGAAGAGCCCAGCTTGCTTGGTTTTGATCCAGACACGTTAATGCTGTGAGGCACAGCATTCTTCCACTGTGCTGCCTGGATTTTAACTTGATAAGCTTTAATATTGATGTTTTTGTAAAGCAACTTTTTACTTCTTTGAAGCTAGAGCATCTCCATCTCAACCGAAAATGAGTCTACCAGAAATGTTGCCTACATCAACATGTATGATTGAAATCTTTGCAGTCAAGCCATTAACAGACAACACACTCAGTCACATTTTTGTGGTCAAAATGCTCCAGAAATCTGAAAGTTAAAAAAGACATGAAAATCTAAAAATGATATGTGCATATCTGAAAGAAAAGTGCAGGATTTTTTTCTTCTCAGTATCTGAGCGATTCATGCATGTAGCTGTCCTGGAGGATGATGGATGTATGTTGAGTCACTGCCAGGGTCCAATCTCTGCCCTACTGAGTGCATTAAAGCAGAAAATATTGCTGAGCTTGACCCAATAGCCACTACATGGGTTCAAAGAAAACTGATTTATTAAGGAGGGAATATGATCAGACAGGAGGAATCAATTTCATATTTATAGGTGAGAATGGGATGGCAGGGAGAATTGAAGACAAATTGCAAAACCAGCATTTCTTGCAGATATATATTTTGTGGAATAAGGAGCCAATGCATCATAAACATGACTGGTAAGAAGGCTTTGGTGATTCTAACTCAGAACAAACTGAAAGCCTGCCGTAGAAAAAAACAGAGAATTCAAAGTTATGCATCCAAGGGCGTGAAACGTGGACATTCTGCTTCCTTTCCTTTTTCTGTTTGGTATGACTCTAAGGTCAAAGCTGCCAGTAAAGTGGACGGGCTTGTCAGCGGAGAGGGCAGCCCTGGGAGTCCCTCAGGCAGGGCAGGAATTTGAATTAGCCGTTGGTATTCAGGATGAGACCACGGAGCTGAAAACTTCTTCCAAGGAGTTTGAGAGATGTCTCCTCTCATCTGCGAGACAGGAACGTTGCCCCTGCCTACGGCCACCACTTCAATACCTCTGTAACCATTTGTGAAAATTACTAAGTCTTTAAATGGCACAATTATGCACTATGGATGAAAACAAGTGTGGCTATGGAACATTAAATTCCTCGGTTACATTCCTCAAGGGCAGCACTAAATAGCATCTCTGGGCCAAGAGATATTATGAAGAAGCGGCAGAGAGCAGCATAACACATTATGTCATTGTCTCTCATTTTTACAAACCACTTCAGGGACCAGAGGAAAACAGTAAAGCACTTTTTAGCTCGTAGTAGGGTAAAAAGAAACCACCTTCCATCTCTTTCAAAGGTGGACACACGTGTAGAAGTAATTTAAAAGGACAAAGGCAGCAAAAATTGACTTGTGATTACTGGGAGTGATTAAGTCACAAGCAAGTGACAGCTGACAGAAATCCTTTTCACTCCTTGGGCTCTAATTTCATGGTGCAGCGCAGGGGGCGCAAGCCTGGCGCACCCCGCGCAGTGTTAATTTCGTCCGGCGCACCGCTGTGCGCTGCCAATTTGCCAATTTGGTAAACCGTCTGCGCAGAGATAGGTGTGACGGCGCACCAAGGGGAGGTGTTGGCAGATTCATGTTGGCGCAGTGACAATTTCGTGCCAAAAATATTGCAGAAAGTGTGCTGAAAGCTCGCCAGCTCCAACCTGGTCTATTCTCGGCGCAAAACGGAGCGCACCCTCCGCAGCTGTAATTTGGTGACAGGCGCACATGTGCACACACGTCAACAAAGCCTCAGAGGCAGGTTTCCAGAGTGTCAGACACATTTTAATGCAATAAACAATCACAGCAATCACTATTTCATGTAACCGTCTGAACCAGCATACATTTGTATCTATATTAACTGTCCCGTCACATCTGATGTTGGATTAAAGCCGTTTGTCATAATGGAAACTTAACCTGATGGCAGCTGGAAGTTTGATGCACATCTTACAAGTCAACAATAAACAGCCTTAACATCTGATACTGAGTAAATATCTGGCTTCTCTCATTTCATGAAATTCATAGAAAAGAGGGAGAAAAAAAGACAAAGAAAAAAGAGAGAAAATAAATGAATGTCACTCAGGATTTACCCGTGATTTCCCATATTTCTCTATTTTAGTCTTTATTTTTAACGTGATCTAAAAAGATGGAGTACATTATTGCAAGGAGGATGAGGCGGAGACACCGGGAGAGTATACAGTTTATCACTAAAGGCTCTGCTATTTGGCGATGACAAACCAGGAGTGCTGGTGGATCACAAGTATTATGAATGGATAAGCCAGCTGCGGTGTAACTGTCTCTTAATTTTGTACTCTTATAATGACAAAGGAACAGATTACATCTGTCCTGTGAGCAGGCCCACACGGTGACGCGCTTCGGGCCTCCGATGCGGGCCCCGATGGCCAGTCTGTTCTCCCAGCTGCTGAATGACAGCAGCTCTGACCATCTCCAGCAGCGGGGATCATTCAGACCAATCAGACGCTGCGCCTCGGCCGCAGCACATTTAAAGGCGAGGAGAGGCGCTCATTTGATTGGTGGAGAAAACACTCGGCTGTGTTAAACCCACTCACGTACATTCTCCTCCTACTCTGACATTTGCGCGGAGAGGCAGAGACGTGGGCGTGGACGCACCCCTCTGCGCCTTGAGTGCGCCTCTCTTGGCACTGCAGAAAACTTGCAAAGTGTGCCGGTCACACCCTATCCGCGCGGCGAAGGGCAGGTGCGCCTGTGCTTGCGCCTGTGCTTGCGCCTGGTCTATGAAATTAGAGCCCCTTATCTACATGCCAGAGTATTGCTGCCTCTATCTCTGTGTTTTATCCATATATCTCTATTATCTGTCATAAAGACTGTACACTGAGTGCATCCAAAGAATTGTCAGTCAGGGTCCCTGATGTAGGGTTATGTGATGTGGAAGAAGCAAGACATGAGGAGCTGTGAAGGCTGACAGAAAAAAACACTGGGGCAATTTAAGTTATCAACGGGGGAAAAGTCCCTTCTTCATTTAGCTGACAATAAGTGTGAATAAAATACTTTTAAAGATCCCAGTTTCTTGCCTGAAAACCAACTCAGATATTGGATTCTGGTATGCTTATAAATCCCTCAGTTTCAGTTCTGCCCATAAAAGGCTATTTTAGTTTACAGATAAACCAATTTTAACTAAGTCAGGGCACTGTGAATAAAAAAAGCAAACAAAAGAGGGAATGTCCCTTAAAAAAAAGACGTTGATTGGATGGCCGCCCATTTTGCTCCAAATCCTGTGCGTATCTGTACATTGCAGGCCATGGGCACTAACACATCCCTATACCACCACAAATGCTGGCTTTGAACATTAAAATTGGTAACAGTCTGGATGGTCCTTCTCCTGTGCCCAGAGGACTTGTGGTGTTTCTGCATGTTGTTGAAATCATTCACTTTGTCATAAAGTTTTAACTTGCACTTGTAGATGTTGCAACAAACTGTGTTGTCCTCACTAGAATTATGCTTTTAATACAGTGCTGTATGGGGTCCAACAGAGGTAAGCCAAGCAGAAAGTGACACTGAAAACAGACATGGTACAAAAGCTGCTTGGCAAACTAATGAGGACACAAGGACACTTTTGTGTAGCACTGATTTAAAAGAGGCTCCTATGTGACTCCCCTGGCATGACATGCCCATGGCCACCTAATTCTGATGACTTCAAAGAGACTGAAGCAAAATCAGTTGGGCCTCTTGAACTGTATGATCTGATTGCTTGGATTATAGGTGCTTTAGAGGAACCCACACTAGCGTGTTATGTCAATACACCACAAGAGTTGAGTCTTAAAGTGTTATCCATTTGTCAAGATAAAGTCTTGCTTCTAAGGGATGTAAGCAGACACCCAAGTCTCTGTGTCTTGGTCTAACTGTTCGCCATCTAACAGGTTCATCACAGGTTATGTCACTACAAATGGCCCTTTTCCACTAGCCCTACTCTACTCTACTCAACTCTACTCGACTCTACCCGGCTCTACTCTACTCGCCTTGTGCTGCTTTTCCATTAGCCCCTGTCACCTGCCCAACGGCGTGCAGTGTCGCTTTAAACAGCTGAGCGGCACTGCGAAGACGTCATTTTGAGTGCAACGCAGTAATCTGTGGCTTTTTGTCACAAACGGAGTAAAAAAGGAAAGCATAAGAAGGCTGCAGGTGGCAAGAAGAAATACCCCTTGAGAAGCACAGGAGAGTTTTGGAAGCTATACAACAGAATGAAGTCGAGGACGAGAGCAATCGAGCTGCAAAGAAAAGACGTATGAGGGTAAGCTAATGGTAGCTACCTCTAGCATGCTAGGTTGTCGCGCTCATGACTCATCAATGACGACATTGTCTGACCAATCAGTGGCCAGCAGTTGGTGACGTCATCTTTTCGTATCGACTCAGCTCGCTTGGAACCAGAGCGGAGTAGGTACTTAAAATAGCTTGTTTGAGGAGGTACCGGGCTAGTGGAAACACGCTGCAAATCGAGTAGAGCTGAGTAGAGTAGGGCCAAGGCGTGCTCGTGGAAAAGGGCCATAAGTACACTAGGACATTGTGCTTCATGGGACACAGTTCTAGCTAGAGTCTACACACTAGCCTTGCACAACTTCAGCTAGTCGAGGGCAGAGACAAAATACGAAAAGGATTCTGTAAGAATGCACCAACAATTCTGGTATGGGACAATATAGACTTTGGAGAGTTGACACTGTCAGGTCATGGGACTGCTCACCACACCAACAGAATTATGCTGCAAAGTTCTGTCACTGAACAAAAGTCAAACGCAAACAGACAGCCTCTACGGAAGGGAATTTTCACATTCAAACCACCCCTTAGCATCCAATTAGATCTGTACCAGCAGTGAAAAGACAGGGAGCCCAGAGTCTGTCTCATCATGACAGTATTTCATTGCAGACAGAACCATACAAGATTGAAGACTGTGCCTGCTGTGCAAACTGAACTGGCATGCATATCTGTTAAGTTCGTTGATGCTGAAAGATGCATTATCCCAAGCTGGACAGGTTTCAATACATTGCTTCAAGGTGATAGCATTTTCCAAAAGTTGGCACTTTATCTTTGAGGCTTCACCAACACAGATGCCAACTGTAAAAATGATTTTGAAGCGAAGTGTTCAAATTGCTGACCAGCTAGAACAGGACCATGTAGTTGTAGATTTTCATAAAGTAATATATGCTCAGTGGTTAGACTAGGCGAGTTTCACAGCTGCCTGTCCTACCTCCGAACTTTAGGAAAAGATTTGGAGATATAGGACTGCAAGACGTACTCATTGAGTCTCTCCTGGATCCATCAGTGGTGTCATTAGTGGTCATCACTACAACCACAGCATGAGGGCAAACAAACTGATGTATGAGAGTCGACAACGCATCAGATTAAAAGCATTCTTGGACTCTTTGCCACCAGAGGAGAGAGATGAGTATATGGATGTCATCAATGAAATCAAAGGTGCATTCCCAGAGAGAGCAATAGTTGCTTTGTGTGCCAGTGAGAAATTTGCCAAAATGTGTTCAAAACACACAGACTTTATTGAAAAAAGAAGAGCTGAAAACCCACCGTGTGCCTTCTGGAGTTCATATATTGACATGATGCAAATTCTTCTTCTGCTTGTGAGAGCAACACAAGAGTCAGACTGGCAGCTTCTCCTGTCAACATTTTGTTTGATGATGGCATGGTTGTTTGCATATGATCATGTTAATTATGCCAGGTATCTTCCTTCATACTGGCTGGAAACAGTCAATCTACCCCTCACACACCCTTTGTGCCACACTGAACTCATTGGTAAAGGCCAGTAGACTGACCATGACCATGGAAATTTGCCTCAATTGCTTGTGACCAGGCTATTGAGCAAACCTGCAACAGAGATTCCAAGACCAAAGGTGGTTGGAGAGGGATAACACAAAATCAAGCTGCAGTTTATCTCTGGATATTGTAACAACATGAACAGGCTGCCATAACAAGACAATGTGAATCTATGGCAGGTCAATGTCCAAAAATCCGGAAAAGAAAAGACCTTGACAGCACACGGGTTCAAGCTGATGAAAAAGCTGTGACTAGAATCATTTCCACCATTGATTCCATGCTGAACCCTTTTGACACACACCATGATGGCATTGTGTGTCTTAGCTCAGGAACAGTCACATCTGAAGAAATAAAAAAGGATTTGCTTATAGCTTCTGCAAAGGGAGAAAAAGCAGTTAAAGAGTTTATGCTTGACCCATCAAGGCACAAAAACTGAAGACCTTTGGTGACCAGGCAAAGGCAAAGAAAAAATCTGCAGCAGGCAAGGATGTTATTCTGCTTGAAGACAAGAAGCTATTCTCCAAACTACTCATTATAGGTCAAAGTAGAAAAATAGACCTGAGAAAAATGCTGTCCTACTCCTTGGGAACTATTTCATATCCTTTAGTCTCTTACAAAAACAGACAAATTAGAGAACAAAGGCGAAGACTGCTTGGTTGACAGAGTTCCAGAAGAGCTATTCTCTTCGATGGCATGGCGGTCATTCAAGTCATCTGATCCTTGCCAAATACTTTTGGAGAGCTTGCCAAGACTGTACCACAGTACATGGTCAAGCTTGCTCTGCATCACAAATGTCCACGGATAGACTTTGTGACTGATCAGTATCCAGAGATGAGCATAAAAAAATCAAAAACATTCACAAAGAGCTGTTGGACGTGATCAGAAGACACCAACACTATGGACAAAGTTTTGGTCAGTTGGAACAAACAAAGCAGCACTGGCAGAATCCCTCTATGCGAGATGGTGATCTTACTGTTGTGGGAAAGAACTTGAGCGTATACATTGCTCATGGAGAAAAGTGTCACTGTGTGACTGTTGTAGAGGGTTTGCAGACTGTTAAGGCTGTTGATGATCTTAGATATGATCACAAGGAGTGCGACACCAGGGTGTTTTTACATGTACAACGTGCTACACAGGAACATCACACTGTGGTCATTAAGAGCCCTGATACTGATGTGGTGATCATTGCTTTAAGTCTGGAGAAAGATCTGCCATGTAGGTTGTACTTTCATACAGGAGTTGCCAACAGAACCAGGTTCACTGACTAAGCCAAAATGACCTCAGCTCTTGGCACCAGTGTGTGTTCTGCACTTATTGGGATTCATACCTTCTCAGGTTGTGACTCTATAAGTGTTTTTCATGGCAAGGGGAAAAACAGACATTTTCTGTAGCTTGTGAGAAAGAGGAACGCCTCACTGCATTAACAAATCAGGGTAGAAGTTTTACCTTGGACCAGTCCACATTTGAAGTATATGTGTGCCACCTGTATGGCCAGTCATCTGCTGAAAATGTGAACGATGGAAGATACAAAGCATTCTGCATGGCATCTTCAGCTTTGCCAGAACTATCCATACCTCCAACATGTGACGCTCTTCACCAACACTGCAAAAAAGGGCAAGCAGCAATAATGAGACATTGTCTGGACGGTATTATGTGTGCACCTTCACCCATTGATAGTGGATGGTACAATGAAGATGGGGAGTTAAAGGATAAGTTCGGTTCCTGCAGCTTTCACATCGTTTATAGGATGAAGTAGAACAATATACTCACCCAGAAGGCTTTCCTGATCCAAACAGTGCTTCGGGAGATATTTAGATCCAAAATCGAGCGGTGGAGATCCGTATAATGGTAGAACATAGGGCATACAGCGCCGCTCCTAAAACTGCAGTAATCGTCCAAAAAATCAGTAGTTTCCCCAATATCCCATTATGGTCCGTTCGGGCTACTCCTCCACAACAGTCTGTGTCACTCCAGACATGTTGTGTGACTGTACTGACCTCTGAACTGAAGAAGAAGAGCGCTGGCTCCGCGCCTGCGCAGTACGGCTCATTGTTTCAGCGGCGACCGCCGGCTTCACAACGACTTTCTTCTTCCAGTTTTGTGCAAAATGGACGAATATCGATCGGATGAAGATGTTGTGGAGGAGAACTTTGAATATGATGGATGTCCTTACAGTTTCGAGCCAGAGTTTACAGATGAGGAGCTCATCGAAAGGAGGATGCGGAGGCAGCGCTCCAGAGAGTACTGCGCAGGCGCGGAGCAAGCGCTCTTCTTCTTCAGTTCAGAGATCAGTACAGTCACACAACATGTCTGGAGTGACACAGGCTGTCGTGGAGGAGTAGCCCGAACGGAACTGTTTACACCAGGAAAGCCTTCTGGGTGAGTATATTGTTCTGCTTCATTCTATAAACAATGTGAAAGCTGCAGGAACCGAACTTATCCTTTAACAGTGACCTGGATGACTAAAAACCTGCTCCTCTAAATGTGTTGCAGTTTGTAGGTGCCAGCATTGTGTGAATGTTCAGAAGGAAACAGAAGATATTGCCACATTAGATTATGTTTCTGACAGTGATGGGGATGATTAGACATCCTATTAACCATAAAAGATCCTCTTAAAATAAAAACATTCATCTAACAAAAATAAAAGCATACAGTGTACTGTGTAAAAAAGCCAGACCAGGGTTTATTAAGAATCAAGCACTGTGAAATGACAAGAGCATATATTGTTCAAAGAAGAAAAGAAACCCTTAAACTGTAAACACTGTAAATAACAAGCAATGTTTTTACATTTATGGGGGTGTGGGTGTGTGTGTGGCAAAATTCACCATATATGAAATGAGTTGAAGAAGTGCTTTCCACAAATTTGCAGCTTTCATGGTCAAAATTCATATTTCATGGTAAGAATTCATCAAGACTTGTCTAAGATGTTTTCATGCATATATAAATGTCAATTTTTGAGAGAATTTGTGTTACAAAAGTGGATGCTGATAAATAAAACAAGTGAAAAGAAACGGAAGAACTTTTAGCCCAAAGTCCATACGTGTATATTCTAAACAAAAATGAATTTGAAAAGTAGTGCTCCGACATGGGAACGAAAATCATTTTCTAGCCACTTTTTCATGGTTCACCTTATGGCCTAACACTCTGAATTGCTTTAATAAGTTGGTAATAGTAAAGTTCCATAATCTAAACATTACTAAATATTGTAAAACTATTCTTGCCATTTTGACGTTGTGCATTCCACTTAGTTCTCACCTATAATTACTATATCTGCAACCCACTTAAAGCACAATGCCTCAGGCGATTGCCTGCCTTTGCCCAATGGTACAACAAACTATGAAGACACAATTAAGAGAGAGGGGTCCAGGGGTCTGCAGATGGACTTTCTTGAAATAAGAGGCCTTTTGTTGTGATTTTGACCTTGTCAAAGCTTAAATACCAGTCCATGAGGTGTGCCTGGTGCCTGCCAGGACAGAAACATATCAATATTTAATTTGAGACTAAGTCTCTTGCCTAACATCATAAAAAAAGAAAGAGCAGGTAAGAGAGAAAGAGAGAGGAGCCTTGTTGGCCCTGGTGTGTGGTCTCACATTGAATTTTGAAGTCATAAATGGATGTTTCAAAATGACCAAGCAGGTGGCCCATTAAAGGCTCCTGAGAGGACCATAAATCACTTGGTCATAAGTTAGCCTGGGCCACTCCGGATCAAAAAGCTCTCTCAGCACCTCAGCAGCTCTCTCTCTTCCATGAAAGCATAAAGTGTATGAAGGAGAAGAGATAATTTATGTGTGTTTATATATGCATACCTCCCTCAGAGCACTGAGAAATCTGTGAAGAAGATTGGAGCATCAAGTAACAAAAAGTAAAGCAATGAATAATGCTTTATTTGAGATGTATGTGCAACATTGAAGACACATAGGCATTATTGCAATGTCATAAATGTGCATTTAAGACCTAAATCATCTAGTTGTATGTAAATAAAGCTTAAGCTCTAAGGAAAATTATGATAATGACAGAGAACAATGATGTGCTGGTAAGCTAGTAACCACTGGGGGAAGATCAGCAGATTCCTCTAAACTAACATGCATATACTCTATAGTCGAGGATAGTTTGTCTAAAACTTGCCAAAGATTGCCCCCTTGTGGTTAAAATCAAGCATCAGTTCTCAACTTCATCCCCACAAAAAGTAATGAATGAAAAAATAGAGTGATTTTTTGTAGGCTGGCATGCAGCTTCAATAGAAAATAAAAGACAAGAATGACTAAAATGTTTTCATGTAGCTTTCTATTTGAAAGTTAAGCTTTGACACAAATTAGAGGAACTACCTCTAAAAAGAGAAAAAGAGGGATGCAACTGCAAAAAAATACCTGGGACCACCCATTACTATTATGAGAGTGTCAGTATTAATCTCTGTATTTCAGATAATATAGAAGTTGACAAAGATAGGAACACTATTTAATAATTTTATACAAATACTTAAATATTCAGAGTAGTGAATCAAAAGGTGAAAAAGGAAACAGTAATGCTTTTCTGTAGTCAACTTTGTCATTGAAAATGATTAAAGGCCCACAATAAAGTAAAGAGCATAACTTAAGTCAGTCCCAATTAGATCAAACATTAATGGTAGTCTATTGTAGTTCAGTAACCTGACATACCGTTTTTGCTTTGGCCAGTCATGTTTATACTTCAAAAAAGACTCACCACCAATGACCACACAGCACTCCAGTCAGAACAGATTGCATCCACATGGGGAAAGGGGGCCGTTAAATGACAGGAACATCCACATAGCTTTTCAGACAGAGTGAGTAAAGGGGAGGATCAAGGGTATTAGCAGTGCCATGGACACTGGCATGGACAGTAACGACAAATGCTAGCAGTGCCATCCATGGGGGGCACCTCTGGTACCCAAATTAATGAAGAGGAAAATTTACAGAAGTGAGATATAATAGAAGGGAAAAGACATCTCAACATTAAAAAACAATTATTTCTCCCTTTTAATACAGCCATTTTGTATAGTTTTCATATCATTGGAAACCCTGATCAGACACTTTTACAGTGAGGTTGTGCATATGTGGAATGAGCAACACAGCTAATGTCTGGGTCGTGCCCCAAGAAATGTGCCAAGATCCTGATTTCCCTCTAGAAAATAGAATACAGGTCTTCTTGATGTGTTGTCTTTCTGGGACACCCACTTCACAGTTTGTCTTTGACTTGACCAGTCGCACAGAAACTGGCCTTAAGTTTGGAAATGGTACCAGGGCTGCCACTCTGCGTCCTGGGACACCAGCGTCACGCTGCAGTGGGGCTCATGTCTTTTGTTGGAGGCTACCCACGTGATTAGCTCATTCCAAGAATGCTCAAACTTTACAAGTTGTACCTCACAGTTCACAACATTATCTTAAGGCACTTAACAATACAGCAGGGTGAAGCCATGCTCTTCCTTTATGCAGTTAGTCATGATGTGTGTGTGTCCTATGTGTGAGTGAGTGAGTGTGGATGTTTGTCTCACTGCAGGAGTGTCATCACTGATGTTTATATATGTTTGATGGGAATTTACTCTTATCCCATCAGAACTTGTTGTTCTGGTCCCTTGTATAAATATTTTCACCATTTCTTATGGATGAGATACAGGAATTTAAATCCATTTTCATTAACTTGTAATTTATGTTGTAAACTTAACTAGGATATTTAAAAAAATAGTTATAGTTACCACTATTCCTCAAACTTTTCTGTATTATGTGTTTGGAAGTTTGATGTGATATATCCCAAGTGATACAACAATACTGATAGATCTTGTACGTCCAACAAAATTCGATAAATCAAATGACAAAATAGAATTTTATTTTGTTTCCCCCCCAAAAAAATAAAACAAAAAGAAAAGGTTGTGTACTTTAAATAAGAGAAAACTTCATACCATGAAAGTAATTCTATCTTAGATGCGTAGATTTAATTTATCGAAATTACCTTTCTTTTAGATTCTTCTTTGTTCAGATTGTAGATCAGTTCATATTGTCCATTGCAGAAGTGGATGAATTTAAGAAGGTTGGTTCTTAATATTCTAAATGTTCTTGATCCTTGGAACAGACAGGCAATAGATGATTCCTGGCAGGAACCAGAGTAATTAATAATTAATTAATATCTTAAATTTAGAAATATCCTAATTATCATAACCCCTTGTTTTGCTTGTTTCAAGATTAACTGTTAATATTCCTTTTGGATTTTGGATTTTGACTATAAATAGCTTTTTGAATTCCTATACTGTTAATGCTGGAAGGAAAAAATATCACAGCATTCCTCATCAATTAATCACAAATATACATCCTGAGATACAGTCAATGTATACAAAAATTCCCAGTTGTCTTTGACAGATTGATGTATCAAGGTAAATGCCCAAAGCTTGAATTCCCATGATTATCACATTGATGTCTCAAGAGATAACACATTGTATTAGTGCGATGACATGACCAATTATTGCAGTTCAGCATTTCAGAATACCATCTTAAAGAACAACTGTGACTTTGTGCAAACAGTCATATGTCCAGTCCACGGTTAGTATTAGTTAAATTTCGTCTTTCCAGAATCAGTCGTCAAGTCTCGATGTAATCAATTAAAACCTTTGTACATGTGGACAAATAACCCACAGGTTTTGTCAAAGATCATGTCTTTTAAAACACAATCACAGTGTCCTCTAATTGTGGGGGATACTGGTCCAGATGTCGTTTTCACCTTCAAATTCAGACATTAAGAATTTCCAGAAGCAGAAAGTTGTACATAGTTGCTGATACGATCAATGAGCTTCATTATAGATGTAAAAACTTGCATTTTGGTGTTCATAAAATGATGAATGTGATCTAAATCTCAGTGTTCCTTGGTTCTTAGAAACACTTCCCTCCATTTTTTTAAAGGTAAGGTTGAATGATAAGTCATTTTGTAAAAGATAAAATTATTCTTATTGATGTGTTTGTTCATCTCAGTGAAATTCATCATGTATTATTAATGTATAATATGTATAGCTTTGAAATGCCTTATTCCCTAGCAAAACTAGGTAGGGTGTGTGTTTGTAGTTTATTGATAGCGTATGTTATACAAACATCTTAAAGGGATAGTTCAGTTTTTTTGAAGTGGGGTTGTATGAGCTCCATATGGCCACTAAAGACATTAGATGCAGTAGAAAGTTCTCTCCTCTCCCTCAGTAAGGAAGAAATATATATATATATATGTATATATATATATATATATATATATATATATATATATATATATATATATATATATATATATATATATATATATATATATATATATATATATATATATATAGATATATACACACACACATATATATATATATATATATATATATATATATATATATATATATATATATATGGTAAAAGATATTTCAAACAGAAATCATGCTAATAAATTAAAGCTACTTAACCAATATACTGGAGACAAAATGCATTTAAGTTGATAAGTACCTTGTATACTAACATTTCAAAGATTTGAGAGCAATCCTTAAGGATTACTGGTATTAATCCTAACAGCGAGTGATTCATGAAAAATTATTTGCATGTATTATTTGCTTTATGGTACTACCCGAGAATATTTGATAATCGTTTACTAGATTATGTACAATATCAATCACATTGAGGGTTACAGAAGTTTGTCATGAAATTAGTATTCTGTATTTATATGAATTAGGCTTTCTTACTTCTGTTGGAAGTATTTGTGGTAGTAATGTAGTAATAGTAATGCGATTAGTAGTGGCAGCACACCAACTACTGCTAATACTGAGGCTGCAACAATTGGCTATACTAAAAGCTGACACTACTTCTACTGCTCGAAGGGCCATTTATACTATTACTATTACTGTTTCAGTGCTCCTACTGATTCTTGTGTAACTGTACTAAAGGCACTATTAATCATCCAATACTATCAATCATCATCATTAATCAAACCACCTGTGGTCAAGCTGCTAGCTCGAATTAGTGTTTTGCTAATAGCAAAGTAGTTACTGAAGCTCTCATAGATTGGAAACCCTTAACATGATTTAATAATGAAAAAAGAGCAAAAAACTATTCTTACTTATGAAATGTTATATCGCGTTTCAGTTGTTTGTGACGTGCCACTGCCATGTATGGGTCCTCCAGCTGGTCAATATGAAAATGTTTGTGTGCCATGATTAATCGCGATTAATTATTTTAGTGCATTAATTTGTATGTAATTAATTAATCGAATTAATGCACTAAAGTGACAGCCCTAATAACTATATATATATATGTATGTATATATGTATATATATATATATAGATATATATATATAGATATAGATAGATATAGATATATATATATATATAGATATATATAGATATAGATATAGATATATAGATATATAGATATAGATATAGATATAGATATAGATATATATATACATATAGATAGATATATAGATAGATAGATAGATAGATAGATAGATAGATAGATAGATAGATAGATATGTATACACAATACTTTGGCCTTTAATATTTACACCAGAGAGGAAATTTGGAGTACAAAAACATGCAAAAATGTTTTGAACTTCTGGGAAATTAATTATATCACCTTAAACAAAGAGTCATTCTGTATCTTGTACTTCTTGTTGATGAAAATTAGAGGAAGATTATAGTAAAGATAGGACAAATTTTTAAAAAGTTTTAACAGGAAAGGAACAAAAACACTAAAGGCAACATTCTTTTCATAGGCATCTTTTATTTTTCTTCTCTGCAGCTTTCAAGTACAATATAAAAGAGTATGCTAAACTGAGGCAAATTCCTGCAAAATAAAACAAATTACCTTTTTAAAAATGTAAATATATAGATCATTTATTAACTCTTTGTCACGTCTGCCTTTCAGTCCTCATTAGTTTATCAGAGGCAAGTTTTTGTTCAAGTAGAACCACTTTCTTATTGTAAACATGAGTTAAAGTGCGTGAGGAAATCAAAATATTTTGGGGGACACTGCACATATTTCACAAACTTATTTAAACAGCCTGATTAAAGTCCCCAGCTACGATGAAGCCTCCCCTGAAGGAGTCTGCTGATGATGATGTAGACTTTGAGGAGCTGTGATGACGCTAGTTAGCTCTTTAGCTAGTTAGCTTAGCTTCCGTGTCGGGAACAAGCCAATAAAGCCAGATTTCCGTCATAATCACAATAAAACAGTCACGGTTAAACTTATCTCTTGCCACCAGAAGGTCGTTGAATACTTTGAAAAGGGCTATAATCAGCTGATTATATCGGGTGGCCGATGTATCGGTCGGGCCCTACTTAGGACCCAGTTTGTTCACAATTTATATCAATGATTTATATCAATGATATCAATCTATGTATCTATCTATGTGTGTATATATATATGTTTGTTTACCTAGACCGCTGCTCCTTTATTTAAAACATGTATGTTAACTAAATCTACCTCCACAGTGGTTAGTGATTGGTTTGGTGTTCAAAATTGCTGCTTTAATAATGTGGGAATATAGAGGTAATTAGTACAACAAAAGACACCCCTCTCCTAAACAGTGTCCCAATACCTTGTGGCTTACACTTACATTATTATTTTTTTTGTGTGATATCTTTTTAATTCATGTACTGCATTGTTTAAACAGCTTTTGTACTTTGACAATATCATACACAGGCAGAAAACAATGGTTAGCCAGAAAGGTGCAATAACAGATTTTCACCACTAGAGGGAGTGTACTGCAGAGAGTCCGTTTGTCTACGTCACGGAACAGCTATACCTACTTTCATTCAGTGCTGTATCCTGATGCTAGACAGAAGCATGCTCCTTACTTCTGTATATTTTTGTATGTGTATCCTCAGCTCTGAAATCAACATTAAAAATATAAAAGTCACACTGAAGTGAGTCTCGCTTAACTCAAAGTGTGCAACAATAAAATATTTTTTTTTCTTCCTGTTTCCTTCCTTTTTGTGTTTATTTAAAATAATATATTATTTAGCCATTATTTTGGTTGGTTTGGGACTGTTCATTTGTAAACACTTTTAGTTTTAAAACTTTTTGTAAAAAGGTTTTCTATGCAGGAATTTAAACATATGATATTAATACTCTTTAGAGGTCTCTGCAGAAACTAGGTAAATGAGGAAGAAACAAGTTGGAAATAAAGGCACAACAACTCACTTTACTTTACAGGTCTGCTCTACAGAAATTAGGTAAAAATGAGGAAGAAACAAGTTGGAAATAAAGGCACAACAACTCACTTTACTTTACAGGTCTGCTCTGCAGAAATTGGGTAAAAACGGGAGAAACAAGTTGGAAATGAAGGTGCAACAACTCACTTTACTTTACAGGTCTGCTCTGCAGAAATTGGGTAAAAATGAGGAAGAAACAAGTTGGAAATGAAGGTGCAATAACTCACTTTACAGGTCTGCTCTGAAGAAATTAGGTAAAAATGGAAGAAACAAGTTGGAAATGAAGGTGCAATAACTCACTTTACTTTACAGGTCTGCTCTGCAGAAATTAGGTAAAAATGAGGAAGAAAGAAGTTGGAAATAAAGGCACAACAACTCACTTTACAGGTCTGCTCTGCAGAAATTAGGTAAAAATGGAAGAAACAAGTTGGAAATGAAGGTGCAATAACTCACTTTACTTTACAGGTCTGCTCTGCAGAAATTAGGTAAAAATGAGGAAGAAAGAAGTTGGAAATAAAGGCACAACAACTCACTTTACTTTACAGGTCTGCTCTGCAGAAATTAGGTGTCTGTCACAATCAGGTAAGGCCAATTTACAACCCACTCTTGGTGAATATCACATCTAACGCCTTTAATTGTATCATGTAAAACGTTATAGGCCTAATCATAAAGGTATATCATTTTGCATGTGATCTCTATTCTGCATATCAACAAACTTGGTACTAAAGAACTTGGTGAAATTAAATAACACATAGCTAACTATCAGCTGCTTATTGGGAAATTGAATTATTCACTTAACATTTTAAAGGTAACTTTCAGGAAACAATGAACCTAACATCTGTATACCAGAACTAAGCAGCTATTTATCACCAGCTTCTTGCAGAAACGTTGGGATATTTTTAAAAACATTTTGTGGTGGGTTGTAATTTAATTTCAAATAAATTATTTGCTAATCGTCACCTTCTTACCTTGCAATTTGGAGTAAATTTCAAAGAAACTGGAAAAACCAGTAACCTACCAATTGTGACTTGCAAAAATAAACTTGGACATTACTTCAAGGAAGTTATGTGCTGATTTTAAAGAAGTTATGTGCTAATTTTCACCAAATTCTCATGAAATTTCGGGGGTAATTTCAAAGAAATAAGAAATAACTTTGTCTAATTATTACCTAATTGCAATGAAATTTGTGGACTCCAAAGTAAAGTGTTACCGAATTATTCACCACGCAAGCTATGGAGCACACACAAATCAGCTGTTTATTACAGCAAAGGTTCTAAAACTATATGACCTAATAAAGTACAGGATCGTGCAGGTATTGTACAAGGCGGCACACGGTCAGCTACCGAGGAACCTACAAACAAGGTTCATAAAAAGACAGACGAAACATAACTGAAGAGGTGAAATGATTTTCAAAGAGAAAAAAGTAAGAACCACATTGAAAGCCATGACTATCACAGTTAATAGAGTCAATCAATGGAACAGCTTACAAGGAGAAACCAGGTGCAGCGGTACCATGAAAGTATTTAAGAAAAAAATGGTCAAAAAGACCTTTGACGGATATGAATATGATGATATGATTAAATGATATATGACAATACTTAAGGGTGTATAATCTAAAAGATATAAAGACCTGAAGGATGGTGAAACAAAACATGTGGGTTGTTTGGTCTGTAAGACAGCAGGAAAGACGAAATGTACCTAAACAATGATAGTGAATGAAGTGATGGTGTAAGTCAAGGTAGCAGTATATATCCAACTAACTGCAGAGGGACAGACAGTCTCAAAATGGATCCACTAAGTTGGGCTCTCAACGCAATCGATAAGGTTTTCTCAACCCGTCAAGCTGGCCCGGGAGAACCAAAATGCCCTGATGGAACATTACGTGGAACAAAGGATTGGACTCTGCCTTATATGGAACAAAGGATGGTCATAAAAGGTCAAATACGGACAATAACAGACAGTCAAGAATTATGTCACACTTCTGTAAATGGAATAAAAATGTATAATAATCTGATGATATATGGAAAAGAGGAGACTAAATATTGAGAAAATGGGGACAGGACTAGATAAGCTCTGCTTCTCTTCCCTTTCGACATGTACAATGTGATCAACTATTGACAATGTGTGATGTCGTATAAGTGTGCTGACGTGACCGAAATAAATAAATGAATTCAATTCAATTCAATTCAAAATGCATTTTAAAAGACTTTTTAATGATAAAATGATAGCTGCTTAGTATAACTCAAAAATAAGACAAACCATAGTTTGATCAAAGTGCATTTTCTTTTTTTTTCAAAGACTGCTCATTCTTTCACTAATTTGAGATAGAAAAACAAAAAGAAATTTTGAGACGTAATCTTTAAAAATTATTCCCCAGCAAAAAGTTACCAGAATTCTATTTTAAATTTAAGATTTAGAAATGGAAAGGCATCAGCCTAAGATTAGATTATATTTCATAGAGCTTTATTAAGCCCTTTGGAAAACTCCCTCAGGGAAATTAGGATCAGTAACAGTTCAGTATAACAGATAAACAAAAGTTCACAAAAGAGATCAAGATAAACCAGACTATAAATAATATAAATAAAATATGGCTACAAGCTGGCTAATGCTCCTTCCCGTCCTCTGTCTTCCCGTCCACAGTCTTGGGCTTTTTTTTTAAATTCTACATTATGGATGCATAATTTGACTCATAATTTGCTTTAGAATAAATCATCCAATGTGGAAATTTTTTTTCTATTTACGTTGGACACTATGTAGCACAATCAAAGTGAAAACAATGACTAATTTAATCAATTTCTTCATATTCTTTAAATAAACAATACACAAATATTTTTAGGATGCAGTGTAAACACTTTAGATGTGTTATGGACAAAACATCTTTGACTGTCAATAATATAGAGATGGCACAATGATGATGTGTAACAGGTTTTATTTCCTTTGTTTTCCTAATGAATATATTTTTGTAATGGAGCAGAAATGATGCGATTTTTAAAGTCTTTCTGAGGTGTTGAAATAGGTTTGGAAATTGTGATCCATGAATTATACAAACATGTTTGCTGTTGTTTTTGAGAAAGATACAAAACATAGTGAAGAAACTGCTAAGTCAAACTAATGTGAACAAAATAAACACTTTCTATACAGACTTTTATGCAATGTGACTGTAGAGTGGCGCTTTTGATACGTGATGACTTAAAAAAAAACAACGTTAGACAGTGAGTGACGTCAGGGTTCGGTCGCCATAACAACATCATATCGTTTGAAAAATATTAAAGCCCAAACCTTCACAAAGTGAGTCCGCACTCCGCAGAGATTGACGACGACTGTGAACATCTTCAGAGAGATTTCCGTGACAAAGTTTCTTTCAGCGAGGATTTATCGACCGAACAGCAGCCGATAAAGGTCAAACTTGATCTTTACTCGAGAAATGTAAGAGTTTAGACTTCATTAAACATCACGAGTTTCATCAGGTCAGAAACACCGTTTGGTGAAAACAGCCGAACTCAGTAAAACGTCCTGAAATGAGTCTTTTAGAGTTTATTCGTCACATTTAGCAGAATATTGAGGGAGTATTTACAGTTAAAGAGGAATAACATCGAAATGTTGGAATAACAAACATGTTTGAGACACAAGACAAAAACTAGCTAAGCTGTTTTAAGCAAAGATATATGGGGATGTTTTAGGCTCTTTTCTTCAAGATTGTTTTGAAACTTTCTTAATTTTACACACAGAACTCTTAAAGGCAAAACATGTTTATTTATTGAGCACAACTCGTACACCAGGTTATTCAAAGTGCTTTACAGAACAAGAAAAATGCATTAAAATCACAATGCAGAATTAAAACAAAAAAACACATTATAAATGAAAATATCTATATGACGTTGAATTTAATGTCCAAAACATGAAGTGAAAGAGGTCAATCCGAGTTACAATGAAACTTCCAAAATAGGACAGAAAAACACGTCTATTTGACATTACAATTGGGCGTCCAAATAAGATGTCAATCTGAAGTTACAATTAAATGTACAAAATTTGACAGACTAATCATTTATTGACATTACAATTAAACATCCAAAACATAAAGTCAAAGATGTCAATCCGACGTTACAATTAAAATGTCCAAAATATGACAACATCCAAACAGACTCAATGGTTTGATTCAATGATATTCATGGCAAAAGGAACAACACAGATATATGCATCAGAAATATTAATGAAGATTAATATTCTTTGGCCTTTTGCAGATTTTAAGTGTTTTCTCTGTCTCAGCCTTCTTAAAGGTGCAGATGTTAGCAAGGCTACAGCCCTTACATTTGACTCAACTTAACCACTATTAAAGATAATTACTGTCATTGAAATATGTTTGGATGGTGTAATTCAGCATAAAGGTGTCAACTTTCACATTTGTCTGACTGTGTTGAAACTTTTTGTTGTATTATTTTCTGAATGCATTGCAAACCACCTTAACACGGACTTCTAACTCAGAAAAGGGCTTTTTTATTTAGTGCTGGCCTGGACAATACATTGTTTAGGATTTTTAGATATTTTTTCAATCAGACTACAGTATAATGAAATATTGTTATCAACATAGAGGGAATTAAAGTTGTTTGAAAAACATGTGGCAGGCTTTGTGCTCAGATCCAAGTTTGTTTACTGTTATATCTAATTGCTGTAATATTCTTCTTTACCACACAATAATCTACACCAAACGTTTGTCCAAATAGGAATTTTTCATGACATAATCTTGTTTATTTTAGGTCCAATTCTGTTTATCTTTGTCATAATTTGGATATTGAGTTTTTTGTCATTTTACTTGGTTGTAGTTGCTTCTGTTGAACTCTTGGGTTTATTTTAAATAAAATAAAAAACACAAATATTTTTCACTTGAGCTCTTTTACGCAAAGATACATGGGGATGACTAAGAATCTTCTTCAAGATTGTATTTAAAACTTTATTATTTTTACACATACAACTTTAAAGGCAAGGCAAGTTTTTTGACAGAGCACAACTCTTACACAAGGTAATTCAAAGTGCTTTACAGAGCAAGAAAAATGCATTAAAATGACAAGGGAGTATAAAAACAAAATAATCATTATAAAAAAACATCTACTCAAAATTAGAATTGAACATCCAAAACATGAAGTAAAACGTCAATTCAATTCAACAATTAAATTCTAAACATGACAGAAAGACTTGAATTGAATCTAACATGACAATTAAACGTCCAAAACATGACAAAAAAGACATCCTCTGACATTACAATTAAACATCCAAAACATGAAGTAAAGATGTCAAGTCAAACATTTTGATTAAGCGTCCAAAACATAACAAAAAGACATTCTGATGTTACTATTAAATGTCCAAAACATGAAGTAAAAGAGTCAATCTGAATTAACAATTACATGTCAAAAACATGACTTAAATTCCAAAACATGAAGTAAAGGATGTCAGTCTGAATGTTAAAATTAAAAATGTCCAAAACATGACAAAAAAGACATCCCTCCGATGTTACTATTAAATGTTGAAAAAAATGAAGTTAAAGATGTCAGTCCAATTAACGTCCAAAAACTTGTCAGGAAAAGGCGTGTGTTTGACTTTACAATTGAATGTCCAAAACATGAAGTAAAACATGTCAATCTGAAGTAACAATTAGATGTCAAAAACATGACAGAAAAAAAAATGTGACGGTTAAACATCCAAAACATGAAGTAAAGGATGTCAGTCTGAAGTTAAAAATAAATGTCCAAAACATGACAAAGACATTACAATTTACTGTCAAAAACAGGAAGTAATAGGTCAGTCCGAATAATCCAACTTTACAGTAGAACGTCCAAAATATGACAGTAAAGACGTCTGTCCGACATTAAAATTAAACATCCAAAACATGACAAACAAAGACGTCTTTCAGACATTACAATTAGATCTCAAAAACATCAAGTAAAAGATGTATTCAATGTCAATCTGACGTCAATCCAACGCCCATCCATACGTCGAAATTAAATGTCCAAAATATGACAGTAAAAGACGTCTATCTAATGTTACAGTTAAATGTGGAAAACATGAAGTAAAAAATGTCAATCCATCTTGAAAATTAAACATCCAAAATGACAGAAAAAGACATCTATTTGACATTACAATTAAATGTGGAAAACATGAAGTAAAAGACGTCAATCAGATTAATCCAACTTTACAATGAAACATCCAGAATAACAGAAAAAGACGTCTATTTGACATTACAATGGAACGACCAATGCATGAAGTAAAAGGTCAATCCGAATAATCTGATGTTACAATTAAACGTCCAAAATATGACAGCATCCAAGTAGGCTCATTGGTTTACTTTCATGTTACTTAGGTCCACAAAAGGAGCAACACTTAGTGGTACATATTGGTCTTGTTAGTGCTTTATCACGAAGCATAAACATTTCCTGCTGCTAAAACTTCTCTCTTAAGGATTTTATTGAACAACAAGTTCCATCTGGAGGTGCACATCTCCTGCTCAGACAGAAACTTCACTTTGTAGCTCTTGTTAAAGTTCTTCTAAAGGGGCTTTTGGTGAGCAAATGTCTCTCTTCTGCTGTGATTGTGCATTTATGATCTTGCACTCACTGGGTGACGATTTTTGAAGTGATCAGTAAGAAACAAAGCTCTGATTGGCCTTATTCTGTTCATAGCTGCTTTAATCATCAAGTATTAACTGTACTTGGGTTGAATAATGTAGAATTAGCTTTCTGAACTCTTAAAAACTTTATAAATAATGTTTCTTTTTTACACAGTGTCTACTTAATAATGTGCAGTTACAGTAAAATGAATGAGGTCCTCTTGGTGAGCAGAGTTTCTTCCCTCCACTGTAAATAATGACAGATGTGTGTTTGTGTCTCTTTGTTGAAACTGTGCGTCAGGGTTGTGAGGACTTGATGAAAATCTGGCTGATAAATGTGCTGATGTTGTGTTAAGTTGTTGAGCCCTACATCCTGACACATTTGTTTTGTTTGTGTCTGTAGATCCCAGATCCAGCTCTCCAGCTCTAGAGGACAAAGACCTCCGCGCCTACACAGCTGTCCAGGTGACCAAACAGCCGTCCTTGTGGCCGCCCAGGTAAGTGTCCTTCATTGGTAAAGATGGAGGACTTTTCTCATTTATTGTACGCTTTTCTCCCTTATCCCACTCCCCCACTTCATCCTTACTCCTCTGAGACTGCTCCCAACCAAGACTCCCTCTTTGACGTCTTTGGCTACGACTCCGACTGTGACTATCCCCCCCCTTCTCCAACTTTTCCATCCTATGCTTTAAGCCAGTCCTCCCCCCCTCAATCTCCTCAGACTCCTCCACCCTATTTCAGCCAGTCCTCCCCCCCTCAATCTCCTCAGACTCCTCCACCCTATTTCAGCCAGTCCTCCCCCCCTCAATCTCCTCAGACTCCACCCTATTTCAGCCAGTCCTCCCCCCCTCAATCTCCTCAGGCTCCTCCACCCTATTTCAGCCAGTCCCCCCCCCCTCAATCTCAGTTATTGGACCCTTTTCTCCCTTATCCCACTCCCCCACTTCCTTACTCCTCTGAGACTGCTCTCAACCAAGACTCCCTCTTTGACGTCTTTGGCTACGACTCCGACTGTGACTATCCCCCCCCTTCTCCAACTTTTCCATCCTATGATTTAAGCCAGTCCTCCCACCCTCAATCTCCTCAGACTCCTCCACCCTTTGACTTCAGCCAGTCCTCCCCCCCTCATTCTCCTCAGACTCCCCCCCACACCTCTGAGTCTCACTTTGACTCCTCTGCTGTCTTCTCTGGCTCTAACTTGGACGGGGACAATGGGAATCCTTCTTGGACTCCCTGTGATTTTGTTGGGTTGTGCCCACCACAGTCTCCTTGTGGTCTCCAGGGTTCTCCCTTCATATCAGAGTCTTCCTGCTCCTCTATCTCCTCTTTAGACTCTTTCACTGACTCGGACTCTTCCTCCTCTCTGATGACTCTTCCAGCCTTTTCTCTGATCCAGTCCTCTCCTCCTCGATCCCCCCAGGCTCCTCCCAGCACCTCTGAGTCTTTTCTACCCTCCTACACCTCCCCCTTTGACTTTGACTCTGACTCCTCATTCCCTGCTTTGACTCCTCCAGCCCATCATCTGAGCCAGTTCTGTCCCTCCTATTCTCCCCAGACTGCCCCCCACTTTTCTGAGTCTGCCCTTGACTCCTTTATCTCCTCTTCAGACTTTGACGCTGACCCTCATACCTCTGACTTTCCTCTTTGCCCCTCCCTCTATATCCCAGACTCCTTCTCTGACACCTCCTCCGCTCCTCTGACTCCCTCACCCCCTCTTCTAAAGCAGCCATCCCCTCCTGGATCTCCTCACCCTCCTCCCTTTACCTCTGATTCGCCTTCCTCTTCCTTTTTCTCCATCCGCTCCTCCTCCTCTCCTCCTCCTCCTCCTAACCCTCTTCCTTCTGTTTTGCTGCCTGGGGCTTCAAATCCTGAGCCATTAAACACTACAGTTGCTCATGTCCAGACTTCACAGGTTTTGGTCCTGGAGAGGAACCAGCAGCGTTCTAGGTCTCAGAAGAGACGTGCTGAAGAGCCTGATGGTGCCCTCCAAGGAAGCGCCCCGCAAACCTTTAACCCCTGTAATCTGTAAATGAGCGTAGAATGGACAACGCACAACTAACATCAGTCTGAAAAGAGACTTCTGTGCAAAGATCCATTGGTTTAATGTTCAGCCGTTATCTTTGAGCTCTTGATGCATTTCATGTTGATGATTTTAAATTTTCTCAAGAAGAGCTGTTGTACAGATGCAGTGGCTCGAGGCTCACTATTAGCGCTTTCACACTTAACTTAGCAGGTCAACGCAAGTTTTTTCAATGCTGGTTAACCTGCTAACAATTGGCAAGTGACTCATTCCCCTCTGCCAATAGACCTGGGTCTAATCGGCACAAACAGTTGAGCGCTGAATGGCAGAATACAAAGGTGGATGGAGTTTGTTGCTGACAGCCAAAAAGTCCCGTAAGTACAGACGGAGGGAATGGGCGCCATGTTATGCCAGCACGTCACGCCGAAGTCATGACGTAAATTAGCAGGTTGACTCGGATGTGATGTTCCCACTGAAGCGGATCAGAGGCGATAAAACCCTTGTCCCTTGCAGGCTTAGGACCTGGACTGAAATGCTGATTAGACTCTAACAAACCGCTGACAGGAGCTGATTGTTACCGGGCTTAAACAGATTTTTTTTGCTAGTCTGAAAGGGGTAAATGACTGCTTTCTCTTCTATTCTAATTGATGTTTCAGTTTATTAGATATTGTCTTTGGTTTGTGATGTCTTCTGATGTGTGTTTGTCTTTATGTACAAAAAAAAAAAACACCAAAAAATACATGTTATGTGTTGTTTTGTGTCGTGATGTGCTGTGTCTTAACGCATGTTAAAAATAGAAAAAACACCAAAAAAAAAATACATGTTGTTTTGTGTCGTGATTTGCTGTGTCTTTATGTTAAAAAAAAAAAAAAAAAAATGTTATATGTTGTTTTGTGTCGTGATGTGCTGTGTCTTTATGTGAAAAATAGAAAAAAAACCAAAAAATACATGTTATATGTTGTTTTGTGTTGTGTTAAAAAAATGTCATATACCTGTGTCTTTTTTGTTGTGCCATGATTTATGGTAATGTGTTGTTTTGTCTTGTGTTTTGTCCCCATGTTAAAAAAAAACTTACAAAAGATGATGAGCGATTTGTTTGGTTGTGCTGCAATGTGTTGTCTTGATGAGGACATGATCCGTCCTGCGTATTTATGTGCAACAAAACAAACCATACACACACATATATACTGTGTTAGTACATGAATGTGTGTGTATTTAGTGTAAATGATTGGGTGAATGTGTGCATGAAATTGTTTAAGTGCTGATTAAATGTTTGAGTGAACAGAATGGTGCAGGATTGAGTGCAAAAACGTGGACATGAGTCAGCATTTAGCACTTCCTGGTTCCTTGATCTAAAAATCTACAGGATTTTAGATTAGTTTAATAGATGAATACCTCAATTAAGGGTCACGATGGACACATGCTAACTCCAGTTAAAATTCAGTCTGAAATAGTGAACTAAATCTGATCATTTCTGCTTTTGATTTTTTTAAGCATTGTTTGTGTTAAAAGGGCACTTGCTAACAGACTGAGAGCATTTCTGTTATTTTTTTAATAATGATTTATTCATACGCGATTGCCACAGCCTTTAAGAATATTCTGATCACGCCATTTGATGAAGAGGTCACAACAAGACATTATACACTAGAAATACTGTAACTGCTTCTCAGTCGAACTGCCATAAGTCCATAGTAACTATTAATGGCTTTTTGCTCACTGATTAAAAAACTAAGTTTGTTCATAAAAGATTATCACAAAGAACAGAACTTAGCAGTTTCATAATTTCTTGTTTGCTACAGAGCTTATTACCACTAATGATCCAAACACAGTAAATTATGCCATAGACTTTTAGCTAGGAGAACCAGCATTATGCTAACGTCCACATTGGCCTTCAAAACACATCATCCTCGCTCCACTCTGTTGGGACTGATTGAGAGTGAATGTGAGAGTGAATGTGAGAGTGAATGTGTGTGAATGTGTGTGAATGTGAGAGTGAATGTGTGTGAATGTGAGAGTGAATGTGTGTGAATGGGTGTGAATGGGGTGTGAATGGGGTGTGAATGGGGTGTGTGGGTGTGCATGCACACAGGGTGTGTGGAGAGTCTGGTGCAGCGGTCTGTGCCGTAGTGACCTGGTGGTTTGTGCTGCTGCCTCAGTGTTTTGTACTTCCTGCTGGTCACTGCGCTCACTGCTGCTGCTCTGTCTTCTAACAGGGTGAACAAAGGAGGAGATGGTTCACATCTTCTCCGTCAGTCCACAGTCTCTCCACCACCAAGACCCCTGCAGTGCCTCCTCGTGGCCACACACGGAAACTGGGTCTGTCACAGTCCCAGGCTAAACTGAAGGGGATCTCGGAGCAGCAGTGGTCCCCAGAGATGCAGTGTTCAGGGCGTCCTGCAAACGGACAGGCCCTGGCACCATCAACCACTGCCCCAGCTATGGGAAAATAGCATTCAGAATACCTGTCAGAAAATTCATAACATCACTGTCTGTGTACTTTTGATAATCATGCCTAAAAATAAAAATCACAACCCATATCTCACATTGTTTCAATCTTTCTTTGTTTTCTGTACAAACTTGCTTAAGAAATAAGAGCTCATTTGACAAACATACAAAATTAGATCACAGATCCGGTTTTCCAACAGCCATGCTCTAAGGGGTTTGGAAAAGGAAGTCAGAACTGAAAGCTCTGTCGCCAAGGGTCCGTTTGTGTTTGTGGGTACTGAGAGGAGCCTGAGGTCTGCAGATCTCAGGTTCCGCTCCGGGGAGTAGTCCTCGAGGAGATCTGACAGGTACTGTGGGGCTAGGGCATGGAGAGCTTTATAGGTGAGGATGAGCAGTTTGTATTTAATGCGGATATTCTTCAGCTTGATATTCCATTTTGACAGAGTGGACATGTTAAGCTTAAAAATATCCTTTTTCAAACACAATAAAACTAAATCAGTGATGACAGGAAATGTTGAACAATATTACAATTCATACTAAATACCATCTTATTTAACTCAATAGGCTTTTTTAATGGCATCAGAGCCCACACTAGTAATTGCATGATGAAAAAGATTTTGTCATGGTGTTTCTGGGCTCTGCAACATGGATAAACTTCATCATCTGTTCCAGTGACAGATAAATTCACAAGAACTGAAGCAGAGAGGAGTGTGAACTGGCTCAATGTCTGCTGCCATGTAGTGCTTAAAGGCTGAACTACAACACGTAACAAATGTCCCCAACTTCTACATGCTGCCCACTAACAAAAAACGATATATTGAAGCAAAAGGTTACAATAACCTAAACCAAAGCGTGCTAACGTGCTTGAGGGTAATTTAATAAGTGGGCTGTTGGTGAATGACATAAGCGATCATCTACCAATTTTGTGGTCTATGACCAGACCTATGAGGGGAAAGAGATGCAGAATACAACTATTAACACAAGAATTAAATCAGAGGTATATATAAACAGATTCAAAAGTTCTCTACAAGAAGAAAAATGGGAAGAAGTCCTCAAGGCTACAGATGTGAACAGTGCTTACAGCAGCTTTTTACAGACATTTACAAAGCTGTTTGATAAACATTGCCCCATGAGAGTGTTGAAGCTTAAAAAACAAAGCAGAGAGAATAGACCTTGGATGACAAAAACACTGATAAATGCATGCAGAAAGAAAAACACACTCTACAGGCAGTTTCTCAAAAACAGGACTCCAGACTCTGAAAATAAATATAAACTTTACAAGAATAAACTAACTCCCATCTTAAGAGAGAAAAAGAATATTACGGGGAACAAATACAAAATGATGTGAATCACACCAAGGAACTGTGGAATATAATAAACGGTGTAATCAAAAACAAAAAACCTGTTAAAAGCTATCCACTTAACCTTACAGACAATGCAGATAACATAGTGAATAAGGTCAACAAATTCTTTGCAGAGGTGGGGCCAAATCTTGCCAAGCAGATCCCACAGAATGACCTGAGCTGGAACCACTTTGATAGGGAGGGGAAATGTAACCAAAACACTGTTGTTTTTGACTCCAGCAGACGACAGAGAAATAAAACGACTGATTAATAACTGCACAGGAAAAACGTCAAAAGACATCCATGACATTGACATGAAACTAGTCAAAATGGTACAAGAAGAGATTGCATCACCTTTGACACATATATGTAATCTATCGTTTCAGACAGGAAAATTCCCAGATGAGATGAAAGTCGCAAAAATAATTCCTTTGCATAAACAAGGTAACAAGGAGGAATTCAACTACTATAGGCCAATAGCAATACGACCACAATTCTCCAAAATACTAGAAAAGCTGTTCAGCAGCAGACTTGATAAATTCATTGGGAAACATAATTTGCTATATGATAGTCAATATGGGTTCAGAAAAAATCATTCCACAGCATTAGCGAGAATGGAAGCTGTAGAAATAATCACTGACACAATCGAAGAAAAAAAAATTAGTATTGGAATATTTATTGATCTAAAGAAAGCATTCGATACAATTGATCACAATATACTTTGTTATAAACTAGAAAAGCTGGGCGTAAGGGGTATAGGGCTGAACTGGCTCAGGAGCTACCTCAATGGCAGATACCAATACGTCCAAGTAGCATTGAAAAAATCAAGGTGCCTCAACTCTATTTGCGGGGTCCCACAGGGGTCCTTATTGGGTCCGAAGTTATTTACTCTTTATATGAATGATATATGTAAGGTATCCGAAAATGTTAAATTCATACTATTTGCAGATGATACGAGTCTTTTCTGCTCGGGAGACAACCTGAAGGAGCTGATCACTATGACAAACGAAGAGCTAAACAAGCTACAAATATGGTTCAATATAAACAGATTATCTCTGAACCTAGACAAGACAAAATTTATGTTATTCAGCAACAAAGACAGTGACTGTGATGCTAATGTAGATATAAACGGCACCAAGATACAAAGGGTTAATGAATTCAAATTTCTGGGAGTAATCATTGATGATAAGCTAAACTGGAAACCTCACATATCTGATATACAAAAAAAATAGCCAGGAGTGTATCAATACTGTGGAAAGCACAAAAACTGCTGAATCAGAAATCACTTCTCACAGTTTACTGGGCTCTGGTGGCACCGCACATACAATACTGCAGTGAGATATGGGGAAATACTTACAAAACGAATACTAAAAGTATATTAACACTGCAGAAAAAAGCTGTAAGAATTCGGTAACACTTTACTTTGGAGGTCCACAAATTTCATTGCAATTAGGTATTTATTAGACAAAGTTATGTCTTATTTCTTTGAAATTACCCCTGAAATTTCATGAGAATTTGGTGAAAATTAGCACAGAACTTCTTTAAAATCAGCACATAACTTAACACAAATTTATTTTTGCAAGTCACAATTGGTAGGTTACTGTTTTTTCCAGTTTCTTTGAAATTTACTCCAAATTGCAAGGGAAAAAGGTGACGATTAGCAAAGAATTTATTTAAAATTAAATTACAACCCACCTCAAAATGTTTTTAAAAATATCCCAACGTTTCTGCTAGAAGCTGGTGATAAATAGCTGCTTAGTTCTGGTATACAGATGTTAGGTTCATTGTTTCCTGAAAGTTACCTTTAAAATGTTAAGTGAATAATTCAATTTCCCAATAAGCAGCTGATAGTTAGCTATGTGTTATTTAATTTCACCAAGTTCTTTAGTACCAAGTTTGTTGATATGCAGAATAGAGATCACATGCAAAATGATATACCTTTATGATTAGGCCTATAACGTTTTACATGATACAATTAAAGGCGTTAGATGTGATATTCACCAAGAGTGGGGTTGTAAATTGGCCTTACCTGATTGTGACAGACACCGTGAGTACAGGTGCATGGCAAACGTGATCTGGCCAGGCACAGTTGACGGCCTTGTTGTCAAATGACAGACAGATACACTGACCACATGTGCAAATTCTACATAGTTGACAAGTATTAATTTAACTATAACTGACAACTAACTTCCATTGATCAGGCCAGTTAAATTGTCTAATAATTTCTGCAGAGCTGACATAAAGTGAGTTGTTGTGCCTTTATTTCAAACTTCTTTCTTCCTCATTGTTACCTAAGTTCTGCAGAGCAGACCTGTAAAGTAAAGTGAGTTGTTGTGCCTTTATTTCCAACTTGTTTCTTCCATTTTTACCTCATTTCTTCAGAGCAGACCTGTAAAGTAATTTGAGTTGTTGTGCCTTTATTTCCAACTTGTTTCTTCCTCATTTGTGTAGGTCAGCAGATTGAAGTAGTTTCAACGTTTACATTCTCACAATTTCCATATAGTTTCAGAAAATTAAAACTTCATAATAAAAGTACATAATCTCATGTTTTTTATTTTAAGACATCATAACATGCTAATTATCAATACCACTCTATATTAAAATAATCAAGTTACAAATCTTCCATTTCATTAGTCTCCTTCAACGCTTGTTTATCAAGGACGGATGTCTTTGCACCACTCAAGTTAAACATTCCCTTATATTTTCAGACAGTGCTTACAAATACAATAGTTTGAAAACACAGAACAGTGAAAACTGTTTTACAAAGTTTTTAAACTAAAAAAAACAGCATTAATGTCAATACTTACATACTTCTAAACAAAGTTGCAACGCCTAACGTATTGTCCAGACACTATTTGTGCATTTTGGCCAACTGTGGTTCCATTAAATAATCGAACACAAAACACAAATGTAATCCCTCTGGTCTGTGTGGTGCTTTGCATAATGTAGACGCTGCTGTAATTTGAACAGCCTTCTAGCCTTCCGAAATAAACTCTGTGGTCCATTTTGAACTGTAGGAAAATGTAACCCTTATTTAACCAGTTTGTTCCATGAAGATCTATTATATCTTTGGCCATGACAGTAGTATAACAAGGTTACAGATAACACCATTATAACAAGGAAACTGAAAGAAAAAAAAAAGAAAAAGAAAATGATGAGCGAGGGCTCTAGAGTGCATGTCCCCATAAAATGATGTCCTAAAAAACAGGACCTGAGAAACCAGACTTGTTCCTGAAATAATACCCTAACTTTAGCGTCAGCTTTTAAGTATGTTACCGACATGGATTGACCAAATATGGATGTGCCAACAGTCTCTGAAATGCTCTTCATCAATCTGATGATGTTGCTTCTATGTTTTACATATCTATACACATGTGGTACCAACTGCTTTGATCTTCTCCTCCCCAGCTTCTTAGATTTTCGCTCACTTTCAACAAATCAAGAACCCAGGACATCCTCCGGGACGTAGCCTCTTGTAAACTGGAATGACAGAGGAAATAAAACAGTAACATGGGGGAAGGAGCTCTCCACCTACAGAATCACTTTCACATTTTGATTTATACATCCCACACTGCAACGTATTTAAGCATCTGTTGTTGGTGAAACAGTTATTTTTGGCTTACATATTGGGGAATTTGTGTTTTAACTGGGTTGAGTTGCAATGAATTGAGTTTTTTTATACCGAATGTCCACTGTTTTTGAAATGATTATGCCACAAATGCTTGTACCTGGCTATGTTTTGGACTTGCGCACATTTGGTCCATCTTTATTTATTATTAACCACTACAGGGCTCTGTTCAGAGTAGAGTAATCAATTTAGTTCAAACTCTGTACTAACAGAATGAAGGCAACAGTACAAACAGTATAGCTTATGGTGCATATTGCTCTAGTTTCTGAAGCAAAGCAATAAGAAAGAAATGCACAAGCTCTGATTAATAGCCAGCATTAGCTTTTGGCACTGAATGACTGTGAATGACATTTGCAACTTGACAACAAACCATCAATTTTTGCAGTAAACACTGTTGTAATAGCATTACATTGAAAGGTAAAAATGGAAGAAACAAGTTGGAAATAAAGGCACAACAACTCACTTTACTTTACAGGTCTGCTCTGCAGAAATTAGGTGTCTGTCACAATCAGGTAAGGCCAATTTACAACCCCACTCTTGGTGAATATCACATCTAACGCCTTTAATTGTATCATGTAAAACGTTATAGGCCTAATCATAAAGGTATATCATTTTGCATGTGATCTCTATTCTGCATATCAACAAACTTGGTACTAAAGAACTTGGTGAAATTAAATAACACATAGCTAACTATCAGCTGCTTATTGGGAAATTGAATTATTCACTTAACATTTTAAAGGTAACTTTCAGGAAACAATGAACCTAACATCTGTATACCAGAACTAAGCAGCTACTTATCACCAGCTTCTTGCAGAAACGTTGGGATATTTTTAAAAACATTTTGTGGTGGGTTGTAATTTAATTTCAAATAAATTATTTGCTAATCGTCACCTTCTTACCTTGCAATTTGGAGTAAATTTCAAAGAAACTGGAAAAACCAGTAACCTACCAATTGTGACTTGCAAAAATAAACTTGGACATTACTTCAAGGAGGTTATGTGCTGATTTTAAAGAAGTTATGTGCTAATTTTCACCAAATTCTCATGAAATTTCGGGGGTAATTTCAAAGAAATAAGAAATAACTTTGTCTTATTATTACCTAATTGCGATGAAATTTGTGGACCTCCAAAGTAAAGTGTTACTGAATTATTCACCACGCAAGTTATGGAGCACACACAAATCAGCTGTTTATTACAGCAAAGGTCCTAAAACTATATGACCTAATAAAATACAGGACCGTGCAGGTATTGTACAAGGCGGCACACGGTTAGCTACCGACGAACCTACAAATAAGGTTCATAAAAAGACAGACGAAACATAACTTAAGAGGTGAAATGATTTTCATAAAGAAAAAAGTAAGAACCACATTGAAAGCCATGACTATCACAGTTAATGGAGTCAATCAATGGAACAGCTTACAAGGAGAAACCAGGTGCAGCGGTACCATGAAAGTATTTAAGGAATAAATGGTCAAAAAGACCTTTGACGGATATGAATATGATGATATGATTAAATGATATATGACAATACTTAAGGGTGTATAATCTAAAAGATATAAAGACCTGAAGGATGGTGAAACAAAACATGTGGGTTGTTTGGTCTGTAAGACAGCAGGAAAGACGAAATGTACCTAAACAATGATAGTGAATGAAGTGATGGTGTAAGTCAAGGTAGCAGCATATATCCAACTAACTGCAGAGGAACAGACAGTCTCAAAATGGATCCACTAAGTTGGGCTCTCAACACAATCGATAAGGTTTTCCCAACCCGTCAAGCTGGCCCGGGAGAACCAAAATGCCCTGATGGAACATTACGTGGAACAAAGGATTGGTCATAAAAGGTCAAATACGGACAATAAAAGACAGTCAAGAATTATGTCACACTTCTGTAAATGGAATAAAAATGTATAATAATGAGACTAAATATTGAGAAAATGGGGACAGGACTAGATAAGCTCTGCTTCTCCCGTCTTCCCTTTCGGACATGTACAATGTGATCAACTACTGACAATGTGTGATGTCGTATAAGTGTGCTGACGTGACCGAAATAAATAAATGAATTCAATTCAATTCAATTCAAAATGCATTTTAAAAGACTTTTTAATGATAAAATGATAGCTGCTTAGTATAACTCAAAAATAAGACAAACCATAGTTTGATCAAAGTGCATTTTATTTTTTTTCAAAGACTGCTCATTCTTTCACTAATTTGAGATAGAAAAACAAAAAGAAATTTGAGACGTAATCTTTAAAAATTATTCCCCAGCAAAAAGTTACCAGAATTCTATTTTAAATTTAAGATTTAGAAATGGAAAGGCATCAGCCTAAGATTAGATTATATTTCATAGAGCTTTATTAAGCCCTTTGGAAAACTCCCTCAGGGAAATTAGGATCAGTAACAGTTCAGTATAACAGATAAACAAAAGTTCACAAAAGAGATCAAGATAAACCAGACTATAAATAATATAAATAAAATATGGCTACAAGCTGGCTAATGCTCCTTCCCGTCCTCTGTCTTCCCGTCCACAGTCTTGGGCTTTTTCTATTAAATTCTACATTATGGATGCATAATTTGACTCATAATTTGCTTTAGAATAAATCATCCAATGTGGAAATTTTTTTTCTATTTACGTTGGACACTATGTAGCACAATCAAAGTGAAAACAATGACTAATTTAATCAATTTCTTCATATTCTTTAAATAAACAATATACAAATATTTTTAGGATGCAGTGTAAACACTTTAGATGTGTTATGGACAAAACATCTTTGACTGTCAATAATATTGAGATGGCACAATGATGATGTGTAACAGGTTTTATTTCCTTTGTTTTCCTAATGAATATATTTTTGTAATGGAGCAGAAATGATGCGATTTTTAAAGTCTTTCTGAGGTGTTGAAATAGGTTTGGAAATTGTGATCCATGAATTATACAAACATGTTTGCTGTTGTTTTTGAGAAAGATACAAAACATAGTGAAGAAACTGCTAAGTCAAACTAATGTGAACAAAATAAACACTTTCTATACAGACTTTTATGCAATGTGACTGTAGAGTGGCGCTTTTGATACGTGATGACTTATAAAAACAACGTTAGACAGTGAGTGACGTCAGGGTTCGGTCGCCATAACAACATCATATCGTTTGAAAAATATTAAAGCCCAAACCTTCACAAAGTGAGTCCGCACTCCGCAGAGATTGACGACGACTGTGAACATCTTCAGAGAGATTTCCGTGACAAAGTTTCTTTCAGCGAGGATTTATCGACCGAACAGCAGCCGAAAAAGGACAAAGTTGATCTTTACTCGAGAAATGTAAGAGTTTAGACTTCATTAAACATCACGAGTTTCATCAGGTCAGAAACACCGTTTGGTGAAAACAGCCGAACTCAGTAAAACGTCCTGAAATGAGTCTTTTAGAGTTTATTCGTCACATTTAGCAGAATATTGAGGAGTATTTACAGTTAAAGAGGAATAACATCGAAATGTTGGAATAACAAACATGTTTGAGACACAAGACAAAAACTAGCTAAGCTGTTTTAAGCAAAGATATATGGGGATGTTTTAGGCTCTTTTCTTCAAGATTGTTTTTAAACTTTCTTAATTTTACACACAGAACTCTTAAAGGCAAAACATGTGTATTTATTGAGCACAACTCCTACACCAGGTTATGCAAAGTGCTTTAACAGAACAAGAAAAATGAATTAAAATCACAATGCAGAATTAAAACAGAAAAACACATTATAAATGAAAATATCTATATGACGTTGAATTTAATGTCCAAAACATGAAGTGAAAGAGGTCAATCCGAGTTACAATTAAACTTCCAAAATAGGACAGAAAAACACGTCTATTTGACATTACAATTGGGCGTCCAAATAAAATGTCAATCTGAAGTTACAATTAAATGTACAAAATTTGACAGATTAAACATTTATTGACATTACAATTAAACATCCAAAACATAAAGTCAAAGATGTCAATCCAACGTTACAATTAAAATGTCCAAAATATGACAACATCCAAACAGACTCAAAGGTTTGATTCAATGATATTCATGGCAAAAGGAGCAACACAGATATATGCATCAGAAATATTAATGAAGATTAATATTCTTTGGCCTTTTGCAGATTTTAAGTGTTTTCTCTTTCTCAGCCTTCTTAAAGGTGCAGATGTTAGCAAGGCTACAGCCCTTACATTTGACTCCACTTAACCACTATTAAAGATAATTACTGTCATTGAAATATGTTTGGATGGTGTAATTCAGCGTAAAAGGTGTCAACTTTCACATTTGTCAGACTGTGTTGAAACTTTTTGTTGTATTATTTTCTGAATGCATTGCAAACCACCTTAACACGGACTTCTAACTCAGAAAAGGGCTTTTTTATTTAGTGCTGGCCTGGGCAATACATTGTTTAGGATTTTTAGATATGTTTTCATTCAGAATACAGTATAATGAAATATTGTTATCAACATAGAGGGAATTAAAGTTGTTTGACAAACATGTGACAGACTTTGTGCTCACATCCAAGTTTGTTTACTGTTATATCTAATTGCTGTAATATTCTTCTTTACCACACAATAATCTACACCAAACATTTGTCCAAATAGGAATTTTTCATGACATTATCTTGTTTATTTTAGGTCTAATTCTGTTTATCTTTGTCATAATTTGGATATAGAGTTTGTTGTCATTTTACTTGGATGTAGTTGCTTCTGTTAAACTCTTGGGTTTATTTTAAATAAAATAAAAAACACAAATATTTTTCACTTGAGCTGTTTTAAGCAAAGATACATGGGGATGATTTAGACTCTTCTTCAAGATTGTGTTTGAAACTTTATTATTTTTACACATACAACTTTAAAGGCAAGGCAATTTTTTTGACAGAGCACAACTCTTACACAAGGTAATTCAAAGTGCTTTACAGAGCAAGAAAAATGCATTAAAATGACAAGGGAGTATAAAAACAAAATAATCATTATAAAAAGACATCTACTCAAAATTAGAATTGAACATCCAAAACATGAAGTAAAACGTCAATTAAATTCAACAATTAAATTCCAAACATGACAGAAAGACTTGAATCTAACATGACAATTAACATCCAAAACATGACAAAAAAGATGTCTCTCTGACATTACAATTAAACATCCAAAACATGAAGTAAAAGACGTCAATCAAACAATGAAGCGTCCAAAACATAACAAAAAAGACATCTCTCTGATGTTACTATTAAATGTCGAAAACATGAAGTAAAAGACGTCAGTCCAGTTAACGTCCAAAAACTTGACAGGAAAAGGCGTGTATTTGACTTTACAATTGAATGTCCAAAACATGAAGTAAAACATGTCAATCTGAAGTAACAATTACATGTCAAAAACATGACAGAAAAAAAATGTGACAGTTAAACATCCAAAACATGAAGTAAAGGATGTCAGTCTGAAGTTAAAGTTAAATGTTCAAAACATGACAAACAAAGACATTACAATTTACTGTCAAAAACAGGAAGTAATAGGTCAGTCCGAATAATCCAACTTTACAGTTAAATGTCCAAAATATGACAGTAAAGACGTCTTTCAGACGTTAAAATTAAATGTGGAAAACGTGAAGTAAAAGATGTATTCAATGTCAATCTGACATCAATCAACGCAAAACAGAAAAAACATTAAATGTCCAAAATATGACAGTAAAAGACATCTATCTGACTTTACAATTAAATGTGGAAAACATGAAGTAAAAAGACGTCAATCCCACAAAATTAAACGTCCAAACATGACAGAAAAAGACATCTTTTGACGTTACAATGAAATGTGGAAAACATGAAGTAAAAAGACGTCAATCAGATTCATCCAACTTTACAATGAAACATCCAGAATAAGAGAAGATTAAGACATCTATTTGACATTACAATGGAAACGACCAATGCATGAAGTAAAAGGTCAATCTGAATAATCTGATGTTACAATTAAAATGTCCAAAATATGACAACATCCGTGTTGCGTAGTGTTGCGTAGACTCATTTGTTTACTTTCATGTTACTTAGGTCCACAAAAGGAGCAACACAGATATATGCATCAGAAATATTAATGAAGATTAATATTCTTTGGCCTTTTGATAAAGTAATGCAGATTTGAAGTGTTTTCTCTGTCTCAGTCTTCTTCAAGGTGCAGATGTTAGCAAGGCTACAGCCCTTACATTTGACTCCACTTAACCACTATTAAAGATAATTACTGTCATTGAAATATGTTTGGATGGTGTAATTCAGCGTAAAAGGTGTCAACTTTTACATTTGTCTGACTGTGTTGAAACTTTTTCATGTATGACTTTCTGAATGCATTGCAAACCACATTAACACGGACTTCTAACTCAGAAAAGGGCTTTTTAATTTAGTGCTGGCCTGGACAATATATTGTTTAGGATTTTTAGATATTTTTTCAATCAGACTACAGTATAATGAAATATGTTATCAACATAGAGGGAATTAAAGTTGTTTAAAAAACATGTGGCAGACTTTGTGCTCAGATCCAAGTTTGTTTACTGTTCTTTACCACACAATAATCTACACCAAACGTTTGTCCAAATAGGAATTTTTCATGACATAATCTTGTTTATTTTTGGTCCAATTCTGTTTATTTTTGTCATAATTTGGATATTGAGTTTGTTGTCATTTTACTTGGTTGTAGTTGCTTCTGTTAAACTCTTGGGTTTATTTTAAATAAAATAAATATTTTTCACGTAGTGGTACATTATGGTCTTGTTAGTGCTTTATCACGAGGCAAAAACAAATCCTGCCACTAAAACTTCTCTCTGAAGGATTTTATTGAACAACAAGTTCCATCTGGAGGTGCACATCTCCTGCTCAGACAGAAACTTCACTTTGTAGCTCTTGTTAAAGTTCTTCTAAAGGGCCTTTTGGTGAGCAAATGTCTCAGTTCTGCTGTGATTGTGCATTTATGTTCTTGCACTCACTGGGTGACGATTTTTGAAGTGATCAGTAAGAAACAAAGCTCTGATTGGCCTTATTCTGTTCATAGCTGCTTTAATCATCAAGTATTAACTGCATTTGGGTCGAATAATGTAGAATTAGCTTTCTGAACTCTTAAAAACTTTGTAAGTAATGTTTCTTCTTTACACAGTGTCTACTTAATAATGTGCAGTTACAGTAAAATGAATGAGGTCCTCTTGGTGAGCAGAGTTTCCTCCCTCAACTGTAAATAATGACAGATGTGTGTTTGTGTCTCTTTGTTGAAACTGTGCGTCAGGGTTGTGAGGACTTGATGAAAATCTGTCTGATAAATGTGCTGATGTTGTGTTAAGTTGTTGAGCCCTACATCCTGACACATTTGTTTTGTTTGTGTCTGTAGATCCCAGATCCAGCTCTCCAGCTCTAGAGGACAAAGACCTCCGCGCCTACACAGCTGTCCAGGTGACCAAACAGCCGTCCTTGTGGCCGCCCAGGTAAGTGTCCTTCATTGGTAAAGATGGAGGACTTTTCTCATTTATTGGACCCTTTTCCCCCTTATCCCACTGCCCCACTTCATCCTTACTCCTCTGAGACTGCTCCCAACCAAGACTTCCTCTTTGACGTCTTTGGCTATGACTCCGACTGTGACTATCCCCCCCCTTCTCCAACTTTTCCATCCTATGATTTAAGCCAGTCCTCCCCCCCTCAATCTCCTCAGACTCCTCCACCCTTTGACTTCAGCCAGTCCTCCCCCCCTCATCCTCCTCAGACTCCCCCTCACACCTCTGAGTCTCACCTTGACTCCTCTGCTGTCTTCTCTGGCTCTAACTTGGACGGGGACAATGGGAATCCTTCTTGGACTCCCTGTGATTTTGTTGGGTTGTGCCCACCACAGTCTCCTTGTGGTCTCCAGGGTTCTCCCTTCATATCAGAGTCTTCCTGCTCCTCTATCTCCTCTTTAGACTCTTTCACTGACTCTGACTCTTCCTCCTCTCTGATGACTCTTCCAGCCTTTTCTCTGATGCAGTCCTCTCCTCCTCGATCCCCCCAGGCTCCTCCCAGCACCTCTGAGTCTTTTCTCCCCTCCTACACCTCCCCTTGACTCTGACTCCTCATTCCCTGCTTTGACTCCTCCAGCCCATCATCTGAGCCAGTTCTGTCCCTCCTATTCTCCCCAGACTCCCCCCACTTTTCTGAGTCTGCTCTGACTCCTTTATCTCCTCTTCAGACTTTGACTTTGACGCTGACCCTCATACCTCTGACTTTCCTCTTTGCCCCTCCCTCTATATCCCAGACTCCTTCTCTGACACCTCCTCCCTCCTCTGACTCCCTCACCCCTCTTCTAAAGCAGCCATCCCTCCTGGATCTCCTCACCCTCCTCCCTTTACCTCTGATTCGCCTTTCCTCTTCCTTTTTTCTCCATCCGCTCCTCCTCCTCTCCTCCTCCTCCTCCTAACCCTCTTCCTTCTGTTTTGCTGCCTGGGGCTTCAAATCCTGAGCCATTAAACACTACAGTTGCTCATGTCCAGACTTCACAGGTTTTGGTCCTGGAGAGGAACCAGCAGCGTTCTAGGTCTCAGAAGAGACGTGCTGAAGAGCCTGATGGTGCCCCCTCCAAGGAAGCGCCCGCAAACCTTTTAACCCCTGTAATCTGTAAATGAGCGTAGAATGGACAACGCACAACTAACATCAGTCTGAAAAGAGACTTCTGTGCAAAGATCCATTGGTTTAATGTTCAGCCGTTATCTTTGAGCTCTCGATGCATTTCATGTTGATGATTTTAAAATTTCTCAAGATGGCCGCTTGTACAGATGCAGTGGCTCGAGGCTCACTATTAGCGCTTTCACACTTAACTTAGCAGGTCAACGCAAGTTTTTTCAATGCTGGTTAACCTGCTAACAATTGGCAAGTGACTCATTCCCCTCTGCCAATAGACCTGGGTCTAATCGGCACAAACAGTTGAGCGCTGAATGGCAGAATACAAAGGCGGATGGAGTTTGTTGCTGAGAGCCAAAAGTCACGTAAGTACAGACGGAGGGAATGGGCGCCATGTTATGCCGTCAGCATGTCACGCCGAAGTCATGACGTAAATTAGCAGGTTGACTCGGATTTGATGTTCCCACTGAAGCGGATCAGAGGCGATAAAAACCCTTGTCCCTTGTAGGCTTAGTCGACCTGGACTGAAATGCTGATTAGACTCTTTCAAACCGCTGACAGGAGCTGATTGTTACCGGGCTTAAACAGATTTTTTTGCTATTCTGAAAGGAGTAAATGACTGCTTTCTCTTCTATTCTAATTGATGTTTCAGTTTATTAGATATTGTCTTTGGTTTGTGATGTCTTCTGATGTGTGTTTGTCTTTATGTACAAAAAAAATACATGTTATGTGTTGTTAATGTAAAAAAAACAAAAAAACACCAAAAAAATACATGTTATGTGTTGTTTTGTGTAGTCATGTGCTGTGTCTTTATGTTAAAAAAATAGAAAAAACACCAAAAAAAATACATGTTATATGTTGTTTTGTGTCGTGTTAAAAAAAATGTCATATACCGCTCTGTCACGTTTTTTGTCCAACTGTGTCATGTTTTGTTGTGCCATGATTTATGGTAATGTGTTGTTTTGTCTTGTGTTTTGTCCCCATGTTAAAAAAAAGAAACTTACAAAAAGATGATGAGCGATTTGTTTGGTTGTGCTACAATGTGTTGTCTTGATGAGGACATGATCCGTCCTGCGTATTTATGTGCAACAAAACAAACCATACACACACATATATATTGTGTTAGTACATGAATGTGTGTGTATTTAGTGTAAATGATTGGGTGAATGTGTGTGAATGTGTGTATGAAATTGTTTAAGTGCTGATTAAATGTTTGAGTGAACAGAATGGTGCAGGATTGAGTGCAAAAACGTGGACATGAGTCAGCATTTAGCACTTCCTGGTTCCTTGATCTAAAAATCTACAGGATTTTAGATTAGTTTAATAGATGAATACCTCAATTAAGGGTCACGATGGACACATGCTAACTCCAGTTAAAATTCAGTCTGAAATAGTGAACTAAATCTGATATTTTCTGCTTTTGATTTTTTTAAGCATTGTTTGTGTTAAAAGGGCACTTGCTAACAGACTGAGAGCATTTCTGTTATTTTTTTAATAATGATTTTTTCATACGCGATTGCCACAGCCTTTAAGAATATTCTGATCACGCCATTTGATGAAGAGGTCACAACAAGACATTATACACTAGAAATACTGTAACTGCTTCTCAGTTGAACTGCCATAAGTCCATAGTAACTATTAATGGCTTTTTGCTCATTGATTAAAAAACTAAGTTTGTTCATAAAAGATTATCACAAAGAACAGAACTTAGCAGTTTCATAATTTCTTGTTTGCTACAGAGCTTATTACCACTTATGATCCAAACACAGTTAATTATGCCATAGACTTTTAGCTAGGAGAACCAGCATTATGCTAACGTCCACATTGGCCTTCAAAACACATCATCCTCACTCCACTCTGTTGGGACTGATTGAGAGTGAATGTGTGTGAATGTGAGAGTGAACGTGTGTGAATGTGAGAGTGAACGTGTGTGAATGTGAAAGTGAAGGTGTGTGAATGTGTGTGAATGTGAGAGGTAATTGTGTGAATGTGAGAGTGAATGTGAGAGTGAATGTGTGTGAATGTGTGTGAATGGGGTGTGAATGGGGTGTGAATGGGGTGTGTGGGTGTGCATGCACACAGGGTGTGTGGAGAGTCTGGTGCAGCGGTTTGTGCCGTAGTGACCTGGTGGTTTGTGCTGCTGCCTCAGTGTTTTGTACTTCCTGCTGGTCACTGCGCTCACTGCTGCTCTGTCTTCTAACAGGGTGAACAAAGGAGGAGATGGTTCACATCTTCTCCGGCCAGTCCACAGCCTCTCCACCACCAAGACCCCTGCAGTGCCTCCTCGTGGCCACACACGGAAACTGGGTCTGTCACAGTCCCAGGCTAAACTGCAGGGGATCTCGAGCAGCAGTGGTCCCCAGAGATGCAGTGTTCAGGGCGTCCTGCAAACGGACAGGCCCTGGCACCATCTACCACTGCCCCAGCTATGGGAAAATAGGCTTCAGAATACCTGTCAGAGAATTCATAACATCACTGTCTGTGTACTTTAGATAATCATGCCTAAAAATAAAAATCACAACCCATATCTCACATTGTTTCAATCTTTCTTTGTTTTCTGTACAAACTTGCTTAAGAAATAAGAGCTCATTTGACAAACATACAAAATTAGATCACAGATCCGGTTTTCCAACAGCCATGCTCTAAGGGGTTTGGAAAAGGAAGTCAGAACTGAAAGCTCTGTCGCCAAGGGTCCGTTTTGTGTTTGTGGGTACTGAGAGGAGCCCGAGGTCTGCAGATCTCAGGTTCCGCTCCGGGGAGTAGTCCTCGAGGAGACCTGACAGGTACTGTGGGGCTAGGGCATGGAGAGCTTTATAGGTGAGGATGAGCAGTTTGTATTTAATGCGGATATTCTTCAGCTTGATATTCCATTTTGACAGAGTGGACATGTTAAGCTTAAAAATATCCTTTTTCAAACACAATAAAACTAAATCAGTGATGACAGGAAATGTTGAACTATATTACAATTCATACTCAGGAAATACCATCTTATTTAACTCAATAGGCTTTTTTTTAATGGCATCAGAGCCCACACTAGTAATTGCATGATGAAAAAGATTTTGTCATGGTGTTTCTGGGCTCTGAAACATGGATAAACTTCATCATCTGTTCCAGTGACAGATAAATTCACAAGAACTGAAGCAGAGATGGAGTGTGAACTGGCTCAATGTCTGCTGCCATGTAGTGCTTAAAGGCTGAACTACAACACGTAACAAATGTCCCCAACTTCTACATGCTGCCCACTAACAAAAAACGATATATTGAAGCAAAAGGTTACAATAACCTAAACCAAACGTGCTAACGTGCTCGAGGGTAATTTAATAAGTGGGCTGTTGGTAAATGACATAAGCGATCATCTACCAATTTTTGTGGTCTATGACCAGACCTATGAGGGGAAAGAGATGCAGAATACAACTATTAACACAAGAATTAAATCAGAGGTATATATAAACAGATTCAAAAGTTCTCTACAAGAAGAAAAATGGGAAGAAGTCCTCAAGGCTACAGATGTGAACAGTGCTTACAGCAGCTTTTTACAGACATTTACAAAGCTGTTTGATAAACATTGCCCCATGAGAGTGTTGAAGCTTAAAAAACAAAGCAGAGAGAATAGACCTTGGATGACAAAAACACTGATAAATGCATGCAGAAAGAAAAACACACTCTACAGGCAGTTTCTCAAAAACAGGACTCCAGACTCTGAAAATAAATATAAACTTTACAAGAATAAACCAACTTCCATCTTAAGAGAGAAAAAGAAAGAATATTACGGGGAACAAATACAAAATAATGTGAATCACACCAAGGAACTGTGGAACATAATAAACGGTGTAATCAAAAACAAAAAACCTGTTAAAAGCTATCCACTTAACCTTACAGACAATGCAAATAACATAGTGAATAAGGTCAACAAATTCTTTGCAGAGGTGGGGCCAAATCTTGCCAAGCAGATCCCACAGAATGACCTTAGCTGGAACCACTTTGATAGGGAGGGGAAATGTAACCAAAACACTATGTTTTTGACTCCATCAGACAACAGAGAAATAAAACAACTGATTAATAACTGCACAGGAAAAACGTCGAAAGACGTCCATGACATTGACATGAAACTAGTCAAAATGGTACAAGAAGAGATTGCATCACCTTTGACACATAGGGCTCTGAACTTGACAATTTGGTAGACCGTCTCAGAGAGTGGGTGTGACGGCGCACCAAGGGGAGGTGATGGCGCACCAGGGGAGGTGTCGGAAGATTCATGTTGGCGCAGTGACAATTTGCCAAAAACAGTGCAGAAAGTGCGCTGAAAGCTCGCCAGCTGCGACCTGGTCTAACCTCGGGCGCAGGGCGGAGCGCGCCTCCGCAGCTGTAATTTGGTGACAAGCGCACATGTGCGCACGCCTCAGAGGCAGGTTTCCAAAGTGTCAGGCACATTTTAATGCAATAAACAATCACAGCAATCACTATTTAATGTCCCCGTCTGAACGAGCATATATATTAGTATCTATATTAACCTTCCCGTCACATCTGATGTCGGATTAAAGCCGTTTGTCATAATGGAAACTTAACCTGACGGCAGCTGGAAGTTTGATGCACATCTTACAAGTCAACAATAAACAGCCTTAACATCTGATACTGAGTAAATATCTGGCTTCTCTCATTTCATTAAATTCAAAGAAAAAAAGGGGAAAAAAGACGAAGAAAAAGGAGAGAAAATAAATGTATGTCACTCAGGATTTACCTGTTATTTCCCATATTCCTCTATTTTAGTCTTTATTTTTAACGTGCTCTAAAAAGATGGAGAGCATTATTGCAAGGAGGATGAGGAGGAGACACTGGGAGAGTATACAGTTTATCACTAAAGGCTCTGCTATTTGGCGATGACAAACCAGGAGTGCAGGTGGATCACAAGCATTATGAATGGATAAGCCAGCTGTGGTGTAACTGTCTATTATTTTTTTCACTCCTATTAATGACAAAGGAACAGATTACATCTGTCCCGGGAGCTGGCCCAAAAAACACGGTGACGCCCGCTGTCCATTCTCATGCTGAAGGGACAGCTCTCACTGCTGGGTCTTTCCAGCACACTGTTTCAAGGGTGGCGGGATAATTTAGACCAATCAGACGCTATGCCTCAAGCGCATTTAAAGGAGAGGAGAGGCGCTCATTTGATTGGTGAAGACAGCGATCGGAACTGTGATAATCCCACTCACGCTATTCTCCTCCTATTCTGACATTTGCTGAGAGACAGAGACGTGGTGGACGCGCAACCTCTGCGCCCTGTGTGCCATGAGTGCTCCTCTCTTGGCACTGCAGGAAACTTGCAAAGTGCGTAGGTCACACCCAGTCCGCGCGGCGAAGGCCGGCGCAGGCAGGTGCGCCTGCGCTTGCGCCCGGTCTACGAAATTAGAGCCCATATATGCAATCTATCGTTTCAGACAGGAAAATTCCCAGATGAGATGAAAGGTGCAAAAATAATTCCTTTGCATAAACAAGGTAACAAGGAGGAATTCAATAACTATAGGCCAATAGCAATACTACCACAATTCTCCAAAATACTAGAAAAGCTGTTCAGCAGCAGACTGGATAAATTCATTGAGAAACATAATTTGCTATATGATTGTCAATATGGGTTCAGAAAAAATCATTCCATAGCATTAGCGATAATGGAAGCTGTAGAAATAATCACTGACACGATCGAACAAAAAAAATTAGTATTGGAATATTTATTGATCTAAAGAAAGCATTCGATACAATTGATCACAATATACTTTGTTATAAACTAGAAAAGCTGGGCATAAGGGGTATAGCGCTGAACTGGCTCAGGAGCTACCTCAATGGCAGATACCAATACGCCCAAGTAGCAGGGAGAAAATCAAGGTGCCTCAACACTATTTATGCGGGTCCCACAGGGGTCCGTGATGGGTCCGGGTTATTTAATCTTTTATATGAATGATATATGTAAGGTATCCGAAAATGTTAAATTCATACTATTTGCAGATGATACGAGTCTTTTCTGCTCGGGAGACAACCTGAAGGAGCTGATCACTATGACAAACGAAGAGCTAAACAAGCTACAAATATGGTTCAATATAAACAGATTATCTCTGAACCTAGACAAGACAAAATGTATGTTATTCGGCAACAAAGAAGTGACTGTGATGCTAATGTAGATATAAACGGCACCAAGATACAAAGGGTTAATGAATTCAAATTTCTGGGAGTAATCATTGATGATAAGCTAAACTGGAAACCTCACATATCTTATATACAAAAAAAAATAGCCAGGAGTGTATCAATACTGTGGAAAGCACAAAAACTGCTGAATCAGAAATCACTTCTCACAGTTTACTGGGCTCTGGTGGCACCGCACATACAATACTGCAGTGAGATATGGGGAAATACTTACAAAACGAATACTAAAAGTATATTAACACTGCAGAAAAAAGCAGTAAGAATTATTCACCACGCAAGCTATGGAGCACACACAAATCAGCTGTTTATTACAGCAAAGATCCTAAAACTATATGACCTAATAAAATACAGGACCGTGCAGGTATTGTACAAGGCGGCACACGGTCAGCTACCGAGGAACCTACAAACAAGGTTCATAAAAAGACAGACGAAACATAACTTAAGAGGTGAAATGATTTTCAAAAAGAAAAAAGTAAGAACCACATTGAAAGCCATGACTATCGCAGTTAATGGAGTCAATCAATGGAACAGCTTACAAGGAGAAACTAGGTGCAGCGGTACCATGAAAGTATTTAAGAAAAAATTGGTCAAAATGACCTTTGACGGATATGAATATGATAATATGATTAAATGATATATGACAATACTTAAGGGTGTATAATCTAAAAGATATAAAGACCTGAAGGATGGTGAAACAAAACATGTGGGTTGTTTGGTCTGTAAGACAGCAGGAAAGACCAAATGTACCTAAACAATGACAGTGAATGAAGTGATGGTGTAAGTCAAGGTAGCAGTATATATCCAACTAACTGCAGAGGGACAGACAGCCTCAAAATGGATCCACTAAGTTGGGCTCTCAACGCAATCGATAAGGTTTTCTCAACCCGTCAAGCTGGCCCGGGAGAACCAAAATGCCCTGATGGAACATTACGTGGAACAAAGGATTGGACTCTGCCTTACGTGGAACAAAGGATTGGTCATAAAAGGTCAAATACGGACAATAAAAGACAGTCAAGAATTATGTCACACTTCTGTAAATGGGATAAAAATGTATTATAATCTGATGATATATGGAAAAGAGGAGACTAAATATTGGGAAAATGGGGACAGGACTAGATAAGCTCTGCTTCTCCCGTCTTCCCTTTCGGACACGTACAATGTGATCAACTATTGACAATGTGTGATGTCGTATAAGTGTGCTGACGTGACCGAAATAAATAAACAAATTCAATTCAATTCAATTCAAAATGCATTTTAAAAGACTTTTTAATAATAAAATGATAGCTGCTTAGTAAAACTCAAAAATAAGACAAACCATAGTTTGATCAAAGTGCATTTTTTTTTTTTTCAAAGACTGCTCATTCTTTCACTAATTTAAGATAGAAAAACAAAAAGAAATTTGAGACGTAATCTTTAAAAAATTATTCCCCAGCAAAAAGTTACCAGAATTCTATTTTAAATGAAGATTTAGAAATGGAAAGGCATCAGCCTAAGATTAGATTATATTTCATAGAGCTTTATTAAGCCCTTTGGAAAACTCCCTCAGGGAAATTAGGATCAGTAACAGTTCAGTATAACAGATAAACAAAAGTTCACAAAAGAGATCAAGATAAACCAGACTATAAATAATATAAATAAAATATGGCTACAAGCTGGCTAATGCTCCTTCCCATCCTCTGTCTTCCCGTCCACAGTCTTGGGCTTTTTTTTTTAATTCTACATTATGGATGCATAATTTGACTCATAATTTGCTTTAGAATAAATCATCCAATGTGGAAATTTTTTTTCTATTTACGTTGGACACTATGTAGCACAATCAAAGTGAAAACAATGACTGATTTAATCAATTTCTTCATATTCTTTAAATAAACAATATACAAATATTTTTAGGATGCAGTGTAAACACTTTAGATGTGTTATGGACAAAACATCTTTGACTGTCATTAATATAGAGATGGCACAATGATGATGAGTAACAGGTTTTATTTCCTTTGTTTTCCTAATGAATATGTTTTTGTAATGGAGCAGAAATGATGCGATTTTTAAAGTCTTTCTGAGGTGTTGAAATAGGTTTGGAAATTGTGATCCATGAATTATACAAACATGTTTGCTGTTGTTTTTGAGAAAGATACAAATCATAGTGAAGAAACTGCTAAGTCAAACTAATGTGAACAAAATAAACACTTTCTATACAGACTTTTATGCAATGTGACTGTAGAGTGGCGCTTTGATACGTGATGTCGTAAAAAAACAACGTTAGACAGTGAGTGACGTCAGGGTTCGGTCGCCATAACAACATCATATCGTTTGAAAAATATTAAAGCCCAAACCTTCACAAAGTGAGTCCGCACTCCGCAGAGATTGACGACGACTGTGAAAATCTTCAGAGAGATTTCCGTGACAAAGTTTCTTTCAGCGAGGATTTATCGACCGAACAGCAGCCGAAAAAGGACAAACTTGATCTTTACTGGAGAAATGTAAGAGTTTAGACTTCATTAAACATCACGAGTTTCATCAGGTCAGAAACACCGTTTGGTGAAAACAGCCGAACTCAGTAAAACGTCCTGAAATGAGTCTTTTAGAGTTTTCTTCGTCACATTTAGCAGAATATTGAGGGAGTATTTACAGTTAAAGAGGAATAACATCGAAATGTTGGAATAACAAACATGTTTGAGACACAAGACAAAAACTAGCTAAGTTGTTTTAAGCAAACATATATGGGGATGTTTTAGGCTCTTTTCTTCAACATTGTTTTTAAACTTTCTTAATTTTACTCACAGAACTCTTAAAGGCAAAACATGTTTATTTATTGAGCACAACTCGTACACCAGGTTATTCAAAGTGCTTTACAGAACAAGAAAAATGCATTAAAATCACAATGCAGAATTAAAACAGAAAAACACATTATAAATGAAAATATCTATATGACGTTGAATTTAATGTCCAAAACATGAAGTGAAAGAGGTCAATCCGAGTTAATTAAACTTCCAAAATAGGACAGAAAAACACGTCTATTTGACATTACAATTAAGGCCCAAATAAGATGTCAATCTGAAGTTACAATTAAATGTACAAAATTTGACAGATTAAACATTTATTGACATTACAATTAAACATCCAAAACATAAAGTCAAAGATGTCAATCCAACGTTACAATTAAAATGTCCAAAATATGACAACATCCAAACAAACTCAATGGTTTGATTCAATGATATTCATGGCAAAAGGAGCAACACAGATATATGCATCAGAAATATTAATGAAGATTAATATTCTTTGGCCTTTTGCAGATTTTAAGTGTTTTCTCTGTCTCAGCCTTCTTAAAGGTGCAGATGTTAGCAAGGCTACAGCCCTTACATTTGACTCAACTTAACCACTATTAAAGATAATTACTGTCATTGAAATATGTTTGGATGGTGTAATTCAGCGTAAAAGGTGTCAACTTTCACATTTGTCAGACTGTGTTGAAACTTTTTGTTGTATTATTTTCTGAATGCATTGCAAACCACCTTAACACGGACTTCTAACTCAGAAAAGGGCTTTTGTATTTAGTGCTGGCCTGGACAATACATTGTTTAGGATTTTTAGATATTTTTCAATCAGACTACAGTATAATGAAATATTGTTATCAACATAGAGGGAATTAAAGTTGTTTGAAAAACATGTGGCAGACTTTGTGCTCAGATCCAAGTTTGTTTACTGTTATATCTAATTGCTGTAATATTCTTCTTTACCACACAATAATCTACACCAAACATTTGTCCAAATAGGAATTTTTCATGACATAATCTGGTTTATTTTAGGTCCAATTCTGTTTATCTTTGTCATAATTTGGATATTGAGTTTGTTGTCATTTTACTTGGTTGTAGTTGCTTCTGTTAAACTCTTAGGTTTATTTTAAATAAAATAAAAAACACAAATATTTTTCACTTGAGCTGTTTTAAGCAAAGATACATGGGGATGATTATGAATCTTCTTCAGGTTTGTATTTAAAACTTTATTATTTTTACACATACAACTTTAAAGGCAAGGCAAGTTTTTTGACAGAACACAACTCTTACACAAGGTAATTCAAAGTGCTTTACAGAGCAAGAAAAATGCATTAAAATGACAAGGGAGTATAAAAACAAAATAATCATTATAAAAAGACATCTACTCAAAATTAGAATTGAACATCCAAAACATGAAGTAAAACGTCAATTAAATTCAACAATTAAATTCCAAACATGACAGAAAGACTTGAATCTAACATGACAATTAACATCCAAAACATGACAAAAAAGATGTCTCTCTGACATTACAATTAAACATCCAAAACATGAAGTAAAAGACGTCAATCAAACATTTCAATTAAGCGTCCAAAACATAACAAAAAAGACATCTCTCCGATGTTACTATTAAATGTCGAAAACATGAAGTAAAACATGTCAATCTGAAGTAACAATTACATGTCAAAAACATGACAGAAAAAATGTGACAGTTAAACATCCAAAACATGAAGTAAAGGATGTCAGTCTGAAGTTAAAGTTAAATGTTCAAAACATGACAAACAAAGACATTACAATTTTACAAAAACAGGAAGTAATAGGTCAGTCCGAATAATCCAACTTTACAGTTAAATGTCCAAAATATGACAGTAAAGACGTCTTTCAGACGTTAAAATTAAATGTGGAAAACGTGAAGTAAAAGATGTATTCAATGTCAATCTGACGTCAATCCAACGCCCATCCATACGTTGAAATTAAATGTCGAAAATATGACAGTAAAAGACGTCTATCTAATGTTACAGTTAAATGTGGAAAACATGAAGTAAAAAATCTGACAAAATTAAACTTCCAAAACATGACAAAAACATCTTTTAGACGTTACAATTAAATGTGGAAAGCATGGAGTTAAAAACGTCAATCCATCTTGAAAATTAAACATCCAAAATGACAGAAAAAGACATCTATTTGACATTACAATTAAATGTGGAAAACATGAAGTAAAAGACGTCAATCAGATTAATCCAACGCTACAATGAAACACCCAAAATGACAGAAAAAGATGTCTATTTGACATTACAATGGAACGACCAATGCATGAAGTAAAAGGTCAATCCGAATAATCTGATGTTACAATTAAACGTCCAAAATATGACAACATCCAAGTAGGCTCATTTGTTTACTTTCATGTTACTTAGGTCCACAAAAGGAGCAACACAGATATATGCATCAGAAATATTAATGAAGATTAATATTCTTTGGCCTTTTGATAAAGTAATGCAGATTTGAAGTGTTTTCTCTGTCTCAGTCTTCTTCAAGGTGCAGATGTTAGCAAGGCTACAGCCCTTACATTTGACTCCACTTAACCACTATTAAAGATAATTACTGTCATTGAAATATGTTTGGATGGTGTAATTCAGCGTAAAAGGTGTCAACTTTCACATTTGTCTGACTGTGTTGAGACTTTTTCATGTATGACTTTCTGAATGCATTGCAAACCACCTTAACACGGACTTCTAACTCAGAAAAGGGCTTTTTTATTTAGTGCTGGCCTGGACAATACATTGTTTAGGATTTTTAGATATGTTTTCAATCAGACTACAGTATAATGGAATATGTTATCAACATAGAGGGAATTAAAAAAAAAACATGTGGCAGACTTTGTGCTCAGATCCAAGTTTGTTTACTGTTCTTTACCACACAATAATCTCCACCAAACGTTTGTCCAAATGGGAATTTTTCATGACATAATCTTGTTTATTTTTGGTCCAATTCTGTTTATTTTTGTCATAATTTGGATATTGAGTTTGTTGTCATTTTACTTGGTTGTAGTTGCTTCTGTTGAACTCTTGGGTGTATTTTAAATAAAATAAATATTTTTCACGTAGTGGTACATAATGGTCTTGTTAGTGCTTTATCACGAGGCAAAAACAAATCCTGCTGCTAAAACTTCTCTCTGAAGGATTTTATTGAACAACAAGTTCCATCTGGAGGTGCACATCTCCTGCTCAGACAGAAACTTCACTTTGTAGCTCTTGTTAAAGTTCTTCTAAAGGGGCTTTTGGTGAGCAAATGTCTCTCTTCTGCTGTGATTGTGCATTTATGATCTTGCACTCACTGGGTGATTTTTTTGAAGTGATCAGTAAGAAACAAAGCTCTGATTGGCCTTATTCTGTTCATAGCTGCTTTAATCATCAAGTATTAACTGCATTTGGGTCGAATAATGTAGAATTAGCTTTCTGAACTCTTAAAAACTTTGTAAGTAATGTTTCTTCTTTACACAGTGTCTACTTAATAATGTGCAGTTACAGTAAAATGAATGAGGTCCTCTTGGTGAGCAGAGTTTCCTCCCTCCACTGTAAATAATGACAGATGTGTGTTTGTGTCTCTTTGTTGAAACTGTGCGTCAGGGTTGTGAGGACTTGATGAAAATCTGTCTGATAAATGTGCTGATGTTGTGTTAAGTTGTTGAGCCCTACATCCTGACACATTTGTTTTGTTTGTGTCTGTAGATCCCAGATCCAGCTCTCCAGCTCTAGAGGACAAAGACCTCCGCGCCTACACAGCTGTCCAGGTGACCAAACAGCCGTCCTTGTGGCCGCCCAGGTAAGTGTCCTTCATTGGTAAAGATGGAGGACTTTTCTCATTTATTGGACCCTTTTCCCCCTTATCCCACTGCCCCACTTCATCCTTACTCCTCTGAGACTGCTCCCAACCAAGACTTCCTCTTTGACGTCTTTTGGTTACGACTCCGACTGTGACTATCCCCCCTTCTCCAACTTTTTCCATCCTATGATTTCAGCCAGTCCCCCCACCTCAATCTCCTCAGACTCCTCCACCCTATTTCAGCCAGTCCAGTCCCCCCTCAATCTCCTCAGACTCCTCCACCCTATTTCAGCCAGTCCCCCCCTCAATCTCATTTATTGGACCCTTTTCTCCCTTATCCCACTCCCCCACTTCCTTACTCCTCTGAGACTGCTCCCAACCAAGACTTCCTCTTTGACGTCTTTGGCTACGACTCCGACTGTGACTATACACCCCCTTCTCCAACTTTTCCGTCCTATGATTTAAGCCAGTCCTCCCCCTCAATCTCCTCAGACTCCTCCACCCTTTGACTTCAGCCAGTCCTCCCCCCCTCATCCACCTCAGACTCCCCCCCACACCTCTGAGTCTCCCTTTGACTCCTCTGCTGTCTTCTCTGGCTCTAACTTGGACGGGGACAATGGGAATCCTTCTTGGACTCCCTGTGATTTTGTTGGGTTGTGCCCACCACAGTCTCCTTGTGGTCTCCAGGGTTCTCCCTTCATATCAGAGTCTTCCTGCTCCTCTATCTCCTCTTTAGACTCTTTCACTGACTCGGACTCTTCCTCCTCTCTGATGACTCTTCCAGCCTTTTCTCTGATGCAGTCCTCTCCTCCTCGATCCCCCCAGGCTCCTCCCAGCACCTCTGAGTCTTCTCTCCCCTCCTACACCTCCCCCTTTGACTCTGACTCCTCATTCCCTGCTTTGACTCCTCCAGCCCATCATCTGAGCCAGTTCTGTCCCTCCTATTCTCCCCAGACTGCCCCCCACTTTTCTGAGTCTGCTCTTGACTCCTTTATCTCCTCTTCAGACTTTGACTTTGACGCTGACCCTCATACCTCTGACTTTCCTCTTTGCCCCTCCCTCTATATCGCAGACTCCTTCTCTGACACCTCCTCCCTCCTCTGACTCCCTCACCCCCTCTTCTAAAGCAGCCATCCCCTCCTGGATCTCCTCACCCTCCTCCCTTTACCTCTGATTCGCCTTCCTCTTCCTTTTTCTCCATCCGCCTCCTCCTCCTCTCCTCCTCCTCCTCCTAACCCTCTTCCTTCTGTTTTGCTGCCTGGGGCTTCAAATCCTGAGCCATTAAACACTACAGTTGCTCATGTCCAGACTTCACAGGTTTTGGTCCTGGAGAGGAACCAGCAGCGTTCTAGGTCTCAGAAGAGACGTGCTGAAGAGCCTGATGGTGTCCCTCCAAGGAAGCGCCCGCAAACCTTTAACCCCTGTAATCTGTAAATGAGCGTAGAATGGACAACGCACAACTAACATCAGTCTGAAAAGAGACTTCTGTGCAAAGATCCATTGGTTTAATGTTCAGCCGTTATCTTTGAGCTCTCGATGCATTTCATGTTGATGATTTTAAATTTTCTCAAGATGGCCGCTTGTACAGATGCAGTGGCTCGAGGCTCACTATTAGCGCTTTCACACTTAACTTAGCAGGTCAACGCAAGTTTTTTCAATGCTGGTTAACCTGCTAACAATTGGCAAGTGACTCATTCCCCTCTGCCAATAGACCTGGGTCTAATCGGCACAAACAGTTGAGCGCTGAATGGCAGAATACAAAGGCGGATGGAGTTTGTTGCTGAGAGCCAAAAGTCACGTAAGTACAGACGGAGGGAATGGGCGCCATGTTATGCTGTCAGCATGTCACGCCGAAGTCATGACGTAAATTAGCAGGTTGACTCGATGTGATGTTCCCACTGAAGCGGATCAGGGCGATAAAAACCCTTGTCCCTTGCAGGCTTAGTCGACCTGGACTGAAATGCTGATTACACTCTTTCAACCCGCTGACAGGAGCTGATTGTTACCGGCTTAAACAGATTTTTTGCTAGTCTGAAAGGAGTAAATGACTGCTTTCTTCTATTCTAATTGATATTTCAGTTTATTAGATATTGTCTTTGGTTTGTGATGTCTTCTGATGTGTGTTTGTCTTAATGTAAAAAAAACAAAAAAACACCAAAAAAATACATGTTATATGTTGTTTTGTGTTGTGTTAAAAAAAATGTCATATACCGCTCTGTCACGTTTTTTGTCCAACTGTGTCATGTTTTGTTGTGCCATGATTTATGGTAATGTGTTGTTTTGTCTTGTGTTTTGTCCCCATGTTAAAAAAAAAGAAACTTACAAAAAGATGATGAGCGATTTGTTTGGTTGTGCTGCAATGTGTTGTCTTGATGAGGACATGATCCGGCCCCATGTATTTATGTGCAATAAAATAACCATACACACACATATATACTGTGTTAGTACATGAATGTGTGTGTATTTAGTGTAAATGATTGGGTGAGTGTGTGTGAATGTGTGTATGAAATTGTTTAAGTGCTGATTAAATGTTTGAGTGAACAGAATGGTGCAGGATTGAGTGCAAAAACGTGGACATGAGTCATTATTTAGCACTTCCTGGTTCCTTGATCTAAAAATCTACAGGATTTTAGATTAGTTTAATAGATGAATACCTCAATTAAGGGTCACGATGGACACATGCTAACTCCAGTTAAAATTCAGTCTGAAATAGTGAACTAAATCTGATAATCTCTGCTTTTGATTTTTTTAAGCATTGTTTGTGTTAAAAGGGCACTTGCTAACAGACTGAGAGCATTTCTGTTATTTTTTTAATAATGATTTATTCATACGCGATTGCCACAGCCTTTAAGAATATTCTGATCACGCCATTTGATGAAGAGGTCACAACAAGACATTATACACTAGAAATACTGTAACTGCTTCTCAGTCGAACTGCCATAAGTCCATAGTAACTATTAATGGCTTTTTGCTCACTGATTAAAAAACTAAGTTTGTTCATAAAAGATTATCACAAAGAACAGAACTTAGCAGTTTCATAATTTCTTGTTTGCTACAGAGCTTATTACCACTAATGATCCAAACACAGTAAATTATGCCATAGACTTTTAGCTAGGAGAACCAGCATTATGCTAACGTCCACATTGGCCTTCAAAACACATCATCCTCGCTCCACTCTGTTGGGACTGATTGAGAGTGAATGTGTGTGAATGTGAGAGTGAACGTGTGTGAATGTGATAGTGAACGTGTGTGAATGTGAGAGTGAATGTGTGTGAACGTGTGTGAATGTGATAGCGAATGTGTGTGAATGTGAGAGTGTGTGTGTGTGAATGTGAGAGTGAACGTGTGTGAATGTGAGAGTGAATGTGTGTGAATGTGAGAGTGAATGTGTGTGAACGTGTGTGAATGTGATAGCGAATGTGTGTGAATGTGAGAGTGTGTGTGTGTGAATGTGAGAGTGAATGTGTGTGAATGTGATAGTGAATGGGGTGTGAATGGGGTGTGAATGGGGTGTGTGGGTGTGCATGCACACAGGGTGTGTGGAGAGTCTGGTGCAGCGGTCTGTGCCGTAGTGACCTGGTGGTTTGTGCTGCTGCCTCAGTGTTTTGTACTTCCTGCTGGTCACTGTGCTCACTGCTGCTGCTCTGTCTTCGAACAGGGTGAACAAAGGAGGAGATGGTTCACATCTTCTCCGTCAGTCCACAGCCTCTCCACCACCAAGACCCCTGCAGTGCCTCCTCGTGGCCACACACGGAAACTGGGTCTGTCACAGTCCCAGGCTAAACTGCAGGGGATCTCGGAGCAGCAGTGGTCCCCAGAGATGCAGTGTTCAGGGCGTCCTGCAAACGGACAGGCCCTGGCACCATCAACCACTGCCCCAGCTATGGGAAAATAGGCTTCAGAATACCTGTCAGAAAATTCATAACATCACTGTCTGTGTACTTTTGATAATCATGCCTAAAAATAAAAATCACAACCCATGTCTCACATTGTTTCAATCTTTCTTTGTTTTTTGTACAAACTTCCTTAAGAAATAAGAGCTCATTTGACAAACATACAAAATTAGATCACAGTTCCAGTTTTCTGACAGCCATGCTCTAAGGGGTTTGGAAAAGGAAGTCAGAACTGAAAGCTCTGTCGCCAAGGGTCCGTTTTGTGTTTGTGGGCACTGAGAGGAGCCCGAGGTCTGCAGATCTCAGGTTCCGCTCCGGGGAGTAGTCCTCGAGGAGACCTGACAGGTACTGTGGGGCTAGGGCATGAAGAGCTTTATAGGTGAGGATGAGCAGTTTGTATTTAATGCGAATATTCTTCAGCTTGATATTCCATTTTGACAGAGTGGACATGTTAAGCTTAAAAATATCCTTTATCAAACACAATAAAACTAAATCAGAGATGACAGGAAATATTGAACTATATTACAATTCATATTAGGGAAATACCATCTTATTTAACTCAATAGGCTTTTTTTTAATGGCATCAGAGCCCACACTAGTAATTGCATGATGAAAAAGATTTTGTCATGGTGTTTCTGGGCTCTGCAACATGGATAAACTTCATCATCTGTTCCAGTGACAGATAAATTCACAAGAACTGAAGCAGAGACGGAGTGTGAACTGGCTCAATGTCTGCTGCCATGTAGTGCTTAAAGGCTGAACTACAACACGTAACAAATGTCCCCAACTTCTACATGCTGCCCACTAACAAAAAACGATATATTGAAGCAAAAGGTTACAATAACCTAAACCAAACGTGCTAACGTGCTCGAGGGTAATTTAATAAGTGGGCTGTTGGTGAATGACATAAGCGATCATCTACCAATTTTTGTGGTCTATGACCAGACCTATGAGGGGAAAGAGATGCAGAATACAACTATTAACACAAGAATTAAATCAGAGGTATATATAAACAGATTCAAAAGTTCTCTACAAGAAGAAAAATGGGAAGAAGTCCTCAAGGCTACAGATGTGAACAGTGCTTACAGCAGCTTTTTACAGACATTTACAAAGCTGTTTGATAAACATTTCCCCATGAGAGTGTTGAAGCTTAAAAAACAAAGCAGAGAGAATAGACCTTGGATGACAAAAACACTGATAAATACATGCAGAAAGAAAAACACACTCTACAGGCAGTTTCTCAAAAACAGGACTCCAGACTCTGAAAATAAATATAAACTTTACAAGAATAAACTAACTTCCATCTGAAGAGAGAAAAAGAAAGAATATTACGGGGAACAAAGTCAAGGTAGCAGTATATATCCAACTAACTGCAGAGGGACAGACAGTCTCAAAATGGATCCACTAAGTTGGGCTCTCAACGCAATCGATAAGGTTCTCTCAACCCGTCAAGCTGGCCCGTGAGAACCAAAATGCCCTGATGGAACATTACGTGGAACAAAGGATTGGACTCTGCCTTACGTGGAACAAAGGATTGGTCATAAAAGGTCAAATACGGACAATAAAGGACAGTCAAGAATTATGTCACACTTCTGTAAATGGAATAAAAATGTATTATAATCTGATGATATATGGAAAAGAGGAGACTAAATATTGAGAACATGGGGACAGGACTAGATAAGCTCTGCTTCTCCCGTCTTCCCTTTCGGACATGTGCAATGTGATCAACTATTGACAATGTGTGATGTCGTATAAGTGTGCTGACGTGACCGAAATAAATAAACGAATTCAATACAATTCAATTCAAAATGCATTCTAAAAGACTTTTAATAATAAAATGATAGCTGCTTAGTAAAACTCAAAAATAAGACAAACCATAGTTTGATCAAAGTGCATTTTTTTTTTTTCAAAGACTGCTCATTCTTTCACTAATTTAAGATAGAAAAACAAAAAAAAAGAAATTTGAGACGTAATCTTTAAAAAATTATTCCCCAGCAAAAAGTGACCAGAATTCTATTTTAAATTTAAGATTTAGAAATGGAAAGGCATCAGCCTAATATTAGATTAGATTTCATAGCTTTATTAAGCCCTTTGGAAAACTCCCTCAGGGAAATTAGGATCAGTAACAGTTCAGTACAACAGATAAACAAAAGTTCACAAAAGAGATCAAGATAAACCAGACTATAAATAATATAAATAAAATATGGCTACAAGCTGGCTAATGCTCCTTCCCATCCTCTGTCTTCCCGCCCACAGTCTTGGGCTTTTTTTAAATTCTACATTATGGATGCATAATTTGACTCATAATTTGCTTTAGAATAAATCATCCAATGTGGAAATTTTTTTTCTATTTACGTTGGACACTATGTAGCACAATCAAAGGGAAAACAATGACTAATTTAATCAATTTCTTCATATTCTTTAAATAAACAATATACAAATATTTTAGGATGCAGTGTAAACGCTTTAGATGTGTTATGGACAAAACATCTTTGACTGTCATTAATATAGAGATGGCACAATGATGATGAGTAACAGGTTTTATTTCCTTTGTTTTCCTAATGAATATATTTTTGTAATGGAGCAGAAATGATGCGATTTTTAAAGTCTTGCTAAGGTGCTGAAATAGGTTTGGAAATTGTGATCCATGAATTATACAAACATGTTTGCTGTTGTTTTTGAGAAAGATACAAAACATAGTGAAGAAACTGCTAAGTCAAACTAATGTGAACAAAATAAACACTTTCTATACAGACTTTTATGCAATGTGACTGTAGAGTGGCGCTTTGATACGTGATGACGTAAAAAAAAAAAAACAACGTTAGACAGTGAGTGACGTCAGGGTTCGGTCGCCATAACAACATCATATCGTTTGAAAAATATTAAAGCCCAAACCTTCACAAAGTGAGTCCACACTCCGCAGAGATTGACGACGACTGTGAACATCTGCAGAGAGATTGCCGTGACAAAGTTTCTTTCAGCGAGGATTTATCGACCGAACAGCAGCCGAAAAAGGACAAACTTGATCTTTACTGGAGAAATGTAAGAGTTTAGACTTCATTAAACATCACGAGTTTCATCAGGTCAGAAACACCGTTTGGTGAAAACAGCCGAACTCAGTAAAACGTCCTGAAATGAGTCTTTTAGAGTTTATTCACATTTAGCAGAATATTGAGGAGTATTTACAGTTAAAGAGGAATAACATCGAAATGTTGGAATAACAAACATGTTTGAGACACAAGACAAAAACTAGCTAAGCTGTTTTAAGCAAACATATATGGGGATGTTTTAGGCTCTTTTCTTCAAGATTGTTTTTAAACTTTCTTATTTTTACACACAGATCTCTTAAAGGCAAGACATGTTTATTTATTGAGCACAACTTGTACACCAGGTTATTCAAAGTGCTTGACAGAACAAGAAAATTGCATTAAAATCACAATGAAGAATTAAAATTAAAAAACACATTATAAATGAAAATATCTATATGACGTTGAATTTAATGTCCAAAACATGAAGTGAAAGAGGTCAATCCGAGTTACAATTAAACTTCCAAAATAGGACAGAAAAACACGTCTATTTGACATTACAATTAAGGCCCAAATAAAATGTCAATCTGAAGTTACAATTAAATGTACAAAATTTGACGGATTAAACATTTATTGACATTACAATTAAACATCCAAAACATAAAGTCAAAGATGTCAATCCGACGCTTATAATTAAAATGTCCAAAATATGACAACATCCAAACAGACTCAATGGTTTGATTCAATGATATTCATGGCAAAAGGAACAACACAGATATATGCATCAGAAATATTAATGAAGATTAATATTCTCTGGCCTTTTGCAGATTTTAAGTGTTTTCTATGTCTCGGTCTTCTTCAAGGTGCAGATGTTAGCAAGGCTACAGCCCTTACATTTGACTCCACTTAACCACTATTAAAGATAATTACTGTCATTGAAATATGTTTGATGGTGTAATTCAGCCGTAAAAGGTGTCAACTTTCACATTTGTCTGACTGTGTTGATACTTTTGTTGTATTTTTTTCTGAATGCATTGCAAACCACCTTAACACGGACTTCTAACTCAGAAAAGGGCTTTTTTATTTAGTGCTTGCCTGGACAATATATTGTTTAGGATTTTTAGATATTTTTTCAATCAGACTACAGTATAATGAAATGTTGTTATCAACATAGAGGGAATTAAAGTGGGCAGACCTTTTGTGCTCACATCCAAGTTTATCTACTGTTATATCTAATTGCTGTAATATTCTTCTTTACCACACAATAATCTACACCAAACATTTGTCCAAATAGGAATTTTTCATGACATTATCTTGTTTATTTTAGGTCCAATTCTGTTTATCTTTGTCACAGTTTTGATATTGAGTTTGTTGTCATTTTACTTGGTTGTAGTTGCTTCTGTTAAACTCTTGGGTTTATTTTAAATAAAATAAAAAACGCAAATATTTTTCACTTGAGCTGTTTTAAGCAAAGATACATGGGGATGATTAAGAATCTTCTTCAGGTTTGTATTTAAAACTTTATTATTTTTACACATACAACTTTAAAGGCAAGGCCATTTTTTTGACAGAGCACAATCTCTTACACAAGGTCATTCAAAGTGCTTTACAGAGCAAGAAAAATGCATTAAAATGACAAGGGAGTATAAAAACAAAATAATCATGATAAAAAGACATCTACTCAAAATTAGAATTGAACATCCAAAACATGAAGTAAAACGCCAATTAAATTCAACAATTAAATTCCAAACATGACAGAAAGACTTGAATCTAACATGACAATTAACATCCAAAACATGACAAAAAAGATGTCTCTCTCTGACATTACAATTAAACATCCAAAACATGAAGTAAAAAGACGCTAATCAAACAATTAAGCGCCCAAAACATAACAAAAAGACATCTCTTGATGTTACTATTAAATGTTGAAAACATGAAGTAAAAAGACGCCAGTCCAGTTAACGGCCCAAAAACTTGACAGGAAAAGGCGTATTTGACTTTACAATTGAATGTCCAAAACATGAAGTAAAAACATGTCAATCTGAAGTAACAATTACATATGTCAAAACATGACAGAAAAAAATGTGACAGTTAAACATCCAAAACATGAAATAAAGGATGTCAGTCTGAAGTTAAAGTTAAATGTTCAAAACATGACAAACAAAGACATTACAATTACTGTCAAAACAGGGAAGTAATAGGTCAGTCCGAATAATCCAACTTAAAATGACAGTTAAATGTCCAAAATATGATAGTAAAGACGCTCTTTCAGACGTTAAAATTAAATGTGGAAAACGCGGAAGTAAAAGATGTATTCAATGTCAATCTGACGTCAATCCAACGCCCATCCATGCGTTCCAATTAAATGTCCAAAATATGACAGTAAAAGACGTCTATCTGACGTTACAATTAAATGTGGAAAACATTAAGTAAAAAGACGCCAATCCTGACAAAATTAAACGCTCCAAACATGACAGAAAAAGACATCTTTAGACGCTATAATGAAATGTGGAAACATGAAGTAAAAGACGCCAATCAGATTAATCCAACTTTACAATGAAACATCCAGAATAAGAGAAAAGATGTCTATTTGACATTACAATGGAATGTCCACTAATGCATGAAGTAAAAGGTCAATCCGAATAATCTGATGTTACAATTAAACGCCCAAAATATGACAACATCCAAGTAGGCTCATTTGTTTACTTTCATGTTACTTAGGGTCCACAAAAGGAGCAACACAGATATATGCATCAGAAATATTAATGAAGATTAATATTCTTTGGCCTTTGATAAAGTAATGCAGATTTGAAGTGTTTTCTCTGTCTCAGTCTTCTTCAAGGTGCAGATGTTAGCAAGTCTACAGCCCTTACATTTGACTTCCACTTAACCACTATTAAAGATAATTACTGTCATTGAAATATGTTTGGATGGTGTAATTCAGCGTAATAGGTGTCAACTTTTACATTTGTCTGACTGTGTTGAAACTTTTTGATGTATGACTTTCTGAATGCATTGCAAACCACATTAACACGGACTTCTAACTCAGAAAAGGGCTTTTTTATTTAGTGCTGGCCTGGACAATACATTGTTTAGGATTTTTAGATATGTTTTCACTCAGAACACAGTATAATGGAATATGTTATCAACATAGAGGGAATTAAAGTTGTTTGAAAAACATGTGGCAGACTTTGTGCTCAGATCCAAGTTTGTTTACTGTTCTTTACCACACAATAATCTACACCAAACGTTTGTCCAAATAGGAATTTTTCATGACATAATCTTGTTTATTTTTGGTCCAATTCTGTTTATTTTTGTCATAATTTGGATATTGAGTTTGTTGTCATTTTACTTGGTTGTAGTTGCTTCTGTTGAACTCTTGGGTTTATTTTAAATAAAATAAATATTTTTCACGTAGTGGTACATAATGGTCTTGTTAGTGCTTTATCACGAGGAAGAAACAAATCCTGCCACTAAAACTTCTCTCTGAAGGATTTTATTGAACAACAAGTTCCATCTGGAGGTGCACATCTCCTGCTCAGACAGAAACTTCACTTTGTAGCTCTTGTTAAAGGGAAACTCCGGTATTTTGACACCTGGACCTTATTTATAGGTGTGTGCATGCTCATATACTCACTCAGACAAACATCGTGCAGCTCGGAGTCCTTCAGAAGTTATTTAGATCCAACCGATGTAGTCAAGACGAGCGGGTCCACGGCAACGGAGCTTCAGCTGATCGAATTCTGCAAAATCGCCGCTCTACCACAGCCCGGTTTGTCATTGCAGAGAAATCCTCCAGAGTAGTCAGACATATATTCCTGGATAGATCCACACGCTTGTGTCAGCCGGGTTTCAAGTCCCACTCTGAGCAGCTAACACACCTCTTCTGTTGCTATAGGTGAATTTTTCACTGTCCACAAGCGCACCGGGCCTTAGCATTGAGTCGTGGACGTGCTCCTGTTTGTTGTTCTCGAGCCAGCTGTTTGCCCTCTCCTCTCCATTCTTCTCTCTCATGGAGCTCCTTGTCCGTACTCAGACTCAAACAGGTCGTCAGTAGTCTGACTCTTCGGCATCAGATAAATATTCTGCCATGTTGCTCAGCACTGCCGGCTAAAAGTAGGTCAGCTGTACTTTGTGTCATGCTATGACGCCATCAAAAGTTTGTTTACCAGGTCAGCTGACCCACCTGAAGAGGTAGATGAGCTGACTTTATGATAACACTGGCGGCGGATGAAAAAATATATAAAATGAGCGATTTTGTCTATATGAGCTTCAGCGCTGAACATAATCCTTGCAAAATCGCCATTTCGCTATATTTTTTTCATCCATCGCCAGTGTTATCATAAAGTCAGCTCATCTACTGCCTCTTCAGGTGGGTCAGCTGACCTGGTAAACAAACTTTTGATGACGCCATAGCCAAGGCCGACACAAAGGTACAGCTGACCTACTTTTAGCCGCAGTGCTGAGCAACATGGCAGAATATTTATCTGATGTCAAGAGTCAGACTACGCATTTACCTGTTTGAGTCTGAGTACACGGACAAGGAGCTCCATGAGAGAAGGATGCAGAGGGAGAGAGACGAACAGCTGGCTCGAGAACAACAAACAGGAGCATGTCCATGACTCAGTGCTAACCGGCGGTGCGCTTGTGGACAGTGTTCACCTATAGCAACAGAAGAGGAGTGTGTTTACTGCTCAGAGTGGGACTTGAAACCGGCTGACAAGCATATGGATCTATCCAGGAATATATGTCTGACTACTCTGGAGGATTTCTGCAATGACAAGCCGGGCTGTGGTAGAGACGATTTTGCAGAGATTACGCCCCGCCGCTGAAGCTCCATTGCCGTGGACCCGCTAAGTGCTACATCGGTTGGATCTAAATAACTTCTGAAGGACTCCGAGCTGCACGATGTTTGTCTGAGTGAGTATATGAGCATGCACAAACCTAAAAATAAGGTCCAGGTGTCAAAATACCGGAGTTTCCCTTTAAAATTCTTCTAAAGGGGCTTTTGGTGAGCAAATGTCTCTCTTCTGCTGTGATTGTGCATTTATGTTCTTGCACTCACTGGGTGACGATTTTTGAAGTGACCAGTAAGAAACAAAGCTCTGATTGGCCTTATTCTGTTCATAGCTGCTTTAATCATCAAGTATTAACTGCATTTGGGTCGAATAATGTAGAATTAGCTTTCTGAACTCTTAAAAACTTTGTAAGTAATGTTTCTTCTTTACACAGTGTCTACTTAATAATGTGCAGTTACAGTAAAATGAATGAGGTCCTCTTGGTGAGCAGAGTTTCCTCCCTCCACTGTAAATAATGACAGATGTGTGTTTGTGTCTCTTTGTTCAAACTGTCGGCCAGGCTTGTGAGGAGTTGATGAAAATCTGTCTGATAAATGTGCTGATGTTGTGTTAAGTTGTTGAGCCCTACATGCTGACACATTTGTTTTGGTTGTGTCTGTAGATCCCAGATCCAGCTCTCCAGCTCTAGAGGACAAAGACCTCCGCGCCTACACAGCTGTCCAGGTGACCAAACAGCCGACCTTGTGGCCGCCCAGGTAAGTGTCCTTCATTGGTAAAGATGGAGGACTTATCTCATTTATTGTACCCTTTTCTCCCTTATCCCACTGCCCCACTTCATCCTTACTCCTCTGAGACTGCTCCCAACCAAGACTCCTCTTGACGCCTTTGGCTATGACTCCGACTGTGACTATCCCCCTTCTCCAACTTTTCCATCCTATGATTTAAGCCAGTCCTCCCCCTCAATCTCCTCAGACTCTCCACCCTATTTCAGCCAGTCCCCCCCTCAATCTCCCCAGACTCCTCCACCCTATTTCAGCCAGTCCCCCTCAATCTCCTTTATTGGACCCTTTTCTCCCTTATCCCACTCCCCCACTTCCTTACTCCTCTGAGACTGCTCCCAACCAAGACTTCCTCTTGACGCCTTTTGGCTACGACCGACTGTGACTATCCCCCCTTCTCCAACTTTTCCGTCCTATGATTTAAGCCAGTCCTCCCCCTCAATCTCCTCAGACTCCTCCACCCTTTGACTTCAGCCAGTCCTCCCCCCTCATCCTCCTCAGACTCCTCACACCTCTGAGTCTCACCTTTGACTCCTCTGCTGTCTTCTCTGGCTCTAACTTGACGGGACAATGGGAATCCTTCTTGGACTCCCTGTGATTTTGTTGGGTTGTGCCCACCACAGTCTCCTTGTGGTCTCCAGGGTTCTCCCTTCATATCAGAGTCTTCCTGCTCCTCTATCTCCTCTTTAGACTCTTTCACTGACTCTGACTCTTCCTCCTCTCTGATGACTCTTCCAGCCTTTTCTCTGATGCAGTCCTCTCCTCCTCGATCCCCCCAGGCTCCTCCCAGCACCTCTGAGTCTTTTCTCCCCTCCTACACCTCCCCCTTTGACTCTGACTCCTCATTCCCTGCTTTGACTCCTCCAGCCCATCATCTGAGCCAGTTCTGTCCCTCCTATTCTCCCCAGACTGCCCCCCACTTTTCTGAGTCTGCTCTTGACTCCTTTATCTCCTCTTCAGACTTTGACTTTGACGCTGACCCTCATACCTCTGACTTTCCTCTTTGCCCCTCCCTCTATATCCCAGACTCCTTCTCTGACACCTCCTCCCTCCTCTGACTCCTCACCCCCTCTTCTAAAGCAGCCATCCCTCCTGGATCTCCTCACCCTCCTCCCTTTACCTCTGATTCGCCTTCCTCTTCCTTTTTCTCCATCCGCTCCTCCTCTCCTCCTCCTCCTCCTCCTAACCCTCTTCCTTCTGTTTTGCTGCCTGGGGCTTCAAATCCTGAGCCATTAAACACTACAGTTGCTCATGTCCAGACTTCACAGGTTTTGGTCCTGGAGAGGAACCAGCAGCGCCTAGGTCTCAGAAGAGACGTGCTGAAGAGCCTGATGGTGCCCTCCAAGGAAGCGCCCGCAAACCTTTAACCCCTGTAATCTGTAAATGAGCGTAGAATGGACAACGCACAACTAACATCAGTCTGAAAAGAGACTTCTGTGCAAAGATCCATTGGTTTAATGTTCAGCCGTTATCTTTGAGCTCTTGATGCATTTCATGTTGATGATTTTAAATTTTCTCAAGATGGCCGCTTGTACAGATGCAGTGGCTCGAGGCTCACTATTAGCGCTTTCACACTTAACTTAGCAGGTCAACGCAAGTTTTTTCAATGCTGGTTAACCTGCTAACAATTGGCAAGTGACTCATTCCTCTGCCAATACTCCTGGCTCTAATCACCACAAACAGTTGAGCGCTGATTGGCAGAATACAAAGGCGGATGGAGTTTGTTCCTGAGAGCCAAAAGTCACGTAAGTACAGACGGAGGGAATGGGCGCCATGTTATGCTGTCAGCATGTCACGCCAAGTCATGACGAAATTAGCAGGTTGACTCGATGTGATGTTCCCACTGAAGCGGATCAGAGGCGATAAAACCCTTGTCCCTTGCAGGCTTAGTCGACCTGGACTGAAATGCTGATTAGACTCTTTCAAACCGCTGACAGGAGCTGATTGTTACCGGCTTAAACAGATTTTTTGCTAGTCTGAAAGGAGTAAATGACTGCTTTCTTCTATTCTAAATGATATTTCAGTTTATTAGATATTGTCTTTGGTTTGTGATGTCTTCTGATGTGTGTTTGTCTTTATGTACAAAAACAAAAAACACCAAAAAATACATGTTATGTGTTGTTTTGTGTAGTCATGTGCTGTGTCTTAATGTAAAAAAACAAAAAAACCAAAAAATACATGTTATATGTTGTTTTGTGTCGTGTTAAAAAAATGTCATATACCGCTTCTGTCACGTTTTTTTGTCCAACTGTGTCATGTTTTGTTGTGCCATGATTTATGGTAATGTGTTGTTTTGTCTTGTGTTTTGTCCCCATGTTAAAAAAAAGAAACTTACAAAAAGATGATGAGCGATTTGTTTGGTTGTGCTACAATGTGTTGTCTTGATGAGGACATGATCCGTCCCTATGATTTATGTGCAACAAAACAAACCATACACACACATATATACTGTGTTAGTACATGAATGTGTGTGTATTTAGTGTAAATGATTGGGTGAATGTGTGTGAATGTGTGTATGAAATTGTTTAAGTGCTGATTAAATGTTTGAGTGAACAGAATGGTGCAGGATTGAGTGCAAAAACGTGGACATGAGTCAGCATTTAGCACTTCCTGGTTCCTTGATCTAAAAATCTACAGGATTTTAGATTAGTTTAATAGATGAATACCTCAATTAAGGGTCACGATGGACACATGCTAACTCCAGTTAAAATTCAGTCTGAAATAGTGAACTAAATCTGATCATTTCTGCTTTTGATTTTTTTAAGCATTGTTTGTGTTAAAAGGGCACTTGCTAACAGACTGAGAGCATTTCTGTTATTTTTTTAATAATGATTTATTCATACGCGATTGCCACAGCCTTTAAGAATATTCTGATCACGCCATTTGATGAAGAGGTCACAACAAGACATTATACACTAGAAATACTGTAACTGCTTCTCAGTTGAACTGCCATAAGTCCATAGTAACTATTAATGGCTTTTTGCTCACTGATTAAAAAACTAAGTTTGTTCATAAAAGATTATCACAAAGAACAGAACTTAGCAGTTTCATAATTTCTTGTTTGCTACAGAGCTTATTACCACTAATGATCCAAACACAGTAAATTATGCCATAGACTTTAGCTAGGAGAACCAGCATTATGCTAACGCCCACATTGGCCTTCAAAACACATCATCCTCGCCTCCACTCTGTTGGGACTGATTGAGAGTGGTGAATGTGAGAGTGAACGTGTGTGAATGTGTGTGAATGTGAGAGTGAATGTGTGTGAATGTGTGTGAATGTGAGAGTGAACGTGTGTGAATGTGATAGTGAATGTGATCGTGAATGTGTGTGAATGTGTGTGAATGTGAGAGTGAACGTGTGTGAATGTGATAGTGAATGTGATCGTGAATGTGTGTGAATGTGTGTGAATGGGGAGTGAATGGGGTGTGTGGGTGTGCATGCACACAGGGTGTGTGGAGAGTCTGGTGCAGCGGTTTGTGCCGTGGTGACCTGGTGGTTTGTGCTGCTGCCTCAGTGTTTTGTACTTCCTGCTGGTCACTGCGCTCACTGCTGCTGCTCTGTCTTCTAACAGGGTGAACAAAGGAGGAGATGGTTCACATCTTCTCCCAGTCCACAGCCTTCCACCACCAAGACCCCTGCAGTGCCTCCTCGTGGCCACACACGGAAACTGGGTCTGTCACAGTCCCAGGCTAAACTGCAGGGGATCTCGGAGCAGCTGTGGTCCCCAGAGATGCAGTGTTCAGGGCGACCTGCAAACGGACAGGCCCTGGCACCATCAACCACTGCCCCAGCTATGGGAAAATAGGCTTCAGAATACCTGTCAGAAAATTCATAACATCACTGTCTGTGTACTTTTGATAATCATGCCTAAAAATAAAAATCACAACCCATATCTCACATTGTTTCAATCTTTCTTTGTTTTCTGTACAAACTTGCTTAAGAAATAAGAGCTCATTTGACAAACATACAAAATTAGATCACAGATCCGGTTTTCCAACAGCCATGCTCTAAGGGTTTGGAAAAGGAAGTCAGAACTGAAAGCTCTGTCGCCAAGGGTCCGCTTTTGTGTTTGTGGGTACTGAGAGGAGCCGGAGGTCTGGAGATCTCAGGTTCGGCCGGGGGGAGTAGCCCTCGAGGAGACCTGACAGGTACTGTGGGGCTAGGGCATGGAGAGCTTTATAGGTGAGGATGAGCAGTTTATTTAATGCGGATATTCTTCAGCTTGATATTCCATTTTGACAGAGTGGACATGTTAAGCTTAAAAATATCCTTTTTCAAACACAATAAAACTAAATCAGTGATGACAGGAAATGTTGAACTATATTACAATTCATACTCGGGAAATACCATCTTATTTAACTCAATAGGCTTTTTTAATGGCATCAGAGCCCACACTAGTAATTGCATGATGAAAAAGATTTTGTCATGGTGTTTCTGGGCTCTGCAACATGGATAAACTTCATCATCTGTTCCAGTGACAGATAAATTCACAAGAACTGAAGCAGAGACGGAGTGTGAACTGGCTCAATGTCTGCTGCCATGTAGTGCTTAAAGGCTGAACTACAACACGAACAAATGTCCCTAACTTCTACATGCTGCCCACTAACAAAAAACGATATATTGAAGCAAAAGGTTACAATAACCTAAACCAAACGTGCTAACGTGCTCGAGGGTAATTTAATAAGTGGGCTGTTGGTGAATGACATGTTTATCATCTACTAATTTTTGTGGTCTATGACCAGACCTATGAGGGGAAAGAGATGCAGAATACAACTATTAACACAAGAATTAAATCAGAGGTATATATAAACAGATTCAAAAGTTCTCTACAAGAAGAAAATGGGAAGAAGTCCTCAAGGCTAC